>JAGVVM010003071.1:0-41678 GCA_019149425.1 Psidium friedrichsthalianum
CATGTTGGATTACCTGGTGGCCGGCTATCGCATTCCCCAAAGCAGCCTTGTCCTTTTGAGCTGGTCGGCTCGGTAGAAACCCCCAAAGTTCGGGAGAACCCCTTGAGTGCAATCCGGATCAGCCATTGTTGGTGACCAAGCGGAGGTCGTGCTGACGGAACCTGGCTGCGCTTCATGTCTTTCAGCACTTGGCCGGCGCGGTAATCATCATCGCGTGCTCGATACATCAATGACCTATTATACAATAACTCGCAAGTGCGTGATCCAAGGGTTTAGTTGTATGTAAGGCCCTCCAATTTGTCGAGGATCAACTTGCTGGTCCGAGAGATGATCTATATCCTCCTCGGCCGAACCACTAGTGCACAACGCGGATCGGCACTTGCCATCGTCTCTATCCTTGCTAGAATTACAGGTCATGGCATAATTCTTTTCTTCATTTATTACTGAATAATCGACCTTATTGGTGAAAAAATTATGTCCAATGGATAACAAACAAGACTCCCAAATAAGAAATCTCCAATGTGAATTATGGGCTCAAACTTGAAACATATTCCAACATAGCAATGGAGAGATTCAGTGTCTTCGATATGATCTCAACATCTTGAATTGAGTAAGTTCAACAGTTGTATGTGTGTTATCACCATTACTTGTGGAGTTATTTTAGAGCAGTTGCTATTTTAGGAATTCTGCATGCTATTCATTCAGATTTTTCTAATCATTCAGCTACGAAGCGTTGTATTATTTATGGACTTTGCTAGCATAGTGACTTTGATAATATCGTTATATTGTCAGCCACAAATTCTTAAAAGAATGGACCTCACAATAATTTTTAATTGATTATTATTTATTTTTGTGCCTCAAAATAAATTGTTAGCATAACATTTACCTAAAGACCATTATACAATCAAATCTCATTATTTATATATCATTTTTGTCCTTTCCTAATTTATTTTACCTTCAATCACTGCACTTTCAAATTTATTCAATGTAATTTTTATTTGCATTGGACATGGGAAAAGAAAGGTGCCGACACTATATAATAAAAAAATTGTGGAAATTTTTTTAGATTTATCGCACTTTTGTCAATTCAGTGCTAAATCTTTTGATTATACCAATTGAGTCCTACATATTTTTCAAGTTATGCCAAATTAAATCCACCCACCCACTTTTATCTCGGAATTGTTGACATGGACGCCGCATGTCCTGCATGGCACAAATGACGTTGACGCAGAGATATTTAATAATATTTTAATTATTTAATTATTTATTTTTCCTTTTCCTTTTTTTTTCTCTTTTCCTTTTCTTTTTCTTTACTTTGGCTAGTGAGGGTCGTCGGGCCCTCGAGGACCGTAGGTGAGAGTCGCAGGCAAGACCGCCACAATGGCAAGCCTCTTAGCCATTATCATTCAATCATGGTGGTGGAGTTGAACTATCTATGTGGCTGAGCTATTCGAACCATTGTTGGACGTGATGAGTAGAATGAGGATAAATAAGAAAAGTTATCCAAAAAATCTTAAGCCTATTGCACTTTGGTCAATTTAGTCCTAAACTTTTCAATTTTGCCAATTGTGTCTGATAAATCGCTGCCTGGGACGTCAATGATGCTACGTAGGAAGATTGGCGTCGATTGGATAATTTTCTATAATTTATTTAAAAAATTGAATTTCCTTATATTTTTTATTTTTGTTTCTTTCTTTTCCTTTTTTTTTTCTTATCAAATCCTGCGAGGGTTGTTGGTCGACCCTCATTGATCATAGGTAAGAACTCGACCCTTGTCAACTAAAGGCGAGAGCTAGTGACCTTGTCGTCGGCCACTGGACGAGGGCCTCAAATAACTCACCACTTGTGGGCAAGGGCCATGACTTTCACCCAGTGGCCAGTGATAGTTGTTGGCCCTTGCTTGATTTGATAGAAAAACAAAGGAAAAGAAAAAAAAAGAAAAAAAATTCAAAATTCAAAATTATAAATAGTTATCCATGTTAGCGTCGATTGTGCCATGTAGGATGTCTAGGGGCGCGCATGACAACGTTTCTATTTCTCTGTTTCTGTTCCAAACCTATTCCAGAAATAGGTTTGGAACAGAAACTCGTTTGGCAACGCAAATCTGTTTTTCTATTTCTGGAACAAAAATCTGTTCCAGAAATAGATTTTGGCCCAAAACCAGAAACAAAAAATTTTTGTTTCTGGCAGAAATAGAAAAATCTATTTCTGTTCCAGAAATTATTTCTGGAACAGAATGGTTGTCATGCGCGCCCAAGTGTCCATGTCAGCAATTTTTGGCTAAATTTGGCCAAATGGATTCCATTGGCAAAGTGTCAAAAGATACAAGATTCAATTGACAAAATTGATAATAGGTTTAGGACATTCTGGCCAATTTTTCCTATTTATCCTCATCCGGCTCATCAGGTCCAACAATGGTTGGAAGAGTTTGCAAAATCCGTTCCCTCTTTTTCATATGTGGATGGGTTGGTGAATATTTTTGATTTTTTTTTTCAAATTCAAAGACCAAACGGTACGGTAAATACCTCATTGAGTAAATTAGAACTTTTTTTTAATAAATAAGTGTGATGCTAAGAAATGAACTAAACAAAATCAGTCGAAAACCAAATAAACAAGAAATTGGAAAAGAGAGTAAACTCATGGAGAAGTCTACAATGATTATCCTGGCCAAAGAGACTGTTCAAACTCTAGAAATCACTTAGATTAGAATTCAAAAGAAGGAAATATCCTCACAAAAGAAAAAGGGCACGATCTCTAGACTTAGAAAAGAAAAGTAAAAATCAACAAAACATCTCTAAAAGGGCCGCATCACTATTTCCCTATTTACACTCCCTTCACTTATTTATATATATATATATATATATATAAATGTCCCTCGTTAAAATTTACTCTAGCAAAACCTTTGGGCTTTGCTAAGATAACAGTGTTTAAGTGAGTGACAGTGAGAATAACAATATGTTCTAAACTACAAATTTTTTAAAAAAGAACCCTGCAATAATTTTAAATTAATTATTATTTATTTTTTACTGTCCAATAGATCGTTAGCATAAAAGTCATTGTTATATAATCAACTTCCATGCTACTATATCTTCTGTGTTTGACCGATTATAGCATGTTCAATAAATGCTAAAAAATGAATAGAAACTACATCTCATACAAAGAAAAGATAATTGTCTCAATTATAAAAAATTATCAATTGGCTAATAAACAAGATTCTGAACGTGTGCTTACATTAGATTTAGGAGAAACACTCGCATAGAATAGTAAGTGTGCAAAAAAGAACGTGGAAGTTGAAATAAGGTAGCTGAACTTAGCTCCGTTCATTATGTCATAAGGCGCCTCTTTGAGTAAATTTCAATTTTTACATATATATATATATATATATATATATATATACATATATATCCCAGGCACACTTTACCATCATTTGATGTGCAACTCGGTTTATTCCTACTCCTTTTGTCATGCTAGAAGCCTGTCGGGAGTTGCTCATTGTTCCAACCCGACTACTCCCTGCCCTCGCTGAACTGGGTTGTTATAAGACTACTAGCTTCCACGTAGTTTGTCCCTAAACCAATCCCACTCTGATACCATATGGTGACGCTTTGTATTAACTTACTTGAGGTACGGTTTGCTATGACTCATCCCATACTGAGCCTCACGGTTAATCATTTGGTGTATAGGCAAGCACTTTCTCAAGAGGTCATAGATCATGGTAATACTCTTACCCAAGCATGCTTAACTTTGGAGTAATATTAAACTTTCTTGTGTATATTAGTGAGCCACTATATTGTATGCACATCATAAAACTAGTATGTCCATTTATGTACATTTGAAAAAAAAACATGGCTTTTTTTATTCGATGCATACATGTTTAAAGTCAATTATTGATTGGTTTTCCAAACATATTCACGTTAATGGATCATATCACTTTGAAAAACAAGAAGAAGGAGAGCATGGGTATTTTTTTTTTAAGGGGGGGAGGGGATTGGGCCCTGCCAATCACAGGTGAGGCCTCGCCCAAATTTGCGATTCACCTTGCACTATCACAAAATTCTACAAAGCTTTTGGCTAAAATCAATGGAGTTCTTTGACTAGCCATCTTCTTCTCCCATTCTTCTTCACTTCTCAAACACATTTCGAACTTCAAAACCCCCAATTTTTGAATGCCTCCAAGCTTTATTACTCCTCCATTGCCATTGTTGTTTTTGTGTTGGAATCTCTCTGCTCTCTCCCTTGCTTTGTCCATCTTGGCTAGTTAGGGTTTCTATAGATTTGGGGCAAATTCGAATTGAATGCCAAACCTCTCTTCCTATCTCTATCGCCCATGGCATGGGCCCATCCCTCGCTCACCCTATGCTCGAGGCAGAAGTAATCCATGGCAGTTGCACATGTTGGGCAAGGGTGGGGCTTCACCTAGGGATGGGAATGCTTGATCTTGACCAAATTTGTGAGGTCGAGCCTCGCCGCGCCTAGGCAGCACCTCGCATGCAGTTGGTGGGGGTCTCCAACCATTAGCCGAGGCTCAACGACCCCCGTCAGCCATCCCACACCCTCACGCTTGAATCAAGGCCGCCATCTCCTTTTTTTTTAGCTTATTTTTTTATTTAATTAATTATTTTTTTTATTTATTTAGCTTAGAAGTCCACATGGTGAGATTTTTTTAAAAATTGGCTTGTCATATACTGAATTTAAATATAAAAGCCACGCATTTTATTTGGTTGAAATTTCTCAGATTTGACACTTAAGTGATAGTTTTTCTTTAATTTTCGATCTTAAATGATCGTTTTAAAAATTTTGACACTAAAGTGAGCATCGTACACAACTTATGGCCCTAAAGTGAGCGTTGTAAACAACTTATGGTTCTTGCAGTGTACTTCTTGTGATATCCGAAAATTCCAACATTTGTAAGATAATTTAATTCGATGTTTTTTTAACCACGAATTCTTTTTAGATAATTAATAGTGAATTTTTGAGGTTTACGAGACAATAGTTGGACGTTGATTTATTAAATTCAAAAAGAAATTGCAAAACCCTAAGGCATTAGACAAAAGAAATCAAGTAAATTAAGCGAGCTGAGATAATCGTTGAATCGAAGCATTGAGATTATTCACGCCCAAGCCTAGTCTTGGCCGAATTTTAGAAGTGGATTTACCATTTTACCCTAAAGGTAAATTCGGTGCTTTACCATTTGCCTTAGAATGACCAACCTACCCCTTATTGTGATATGACCATTTTGCCTTTAGCATTTATAAGCTAAAGGACAAAAATCATTATGAGTATTAATGATCTTAGCCTCACCATTTTTTTTTCCTCCTCTTTTTTCCTCAGTTTGGCTGTGACCCTCTCTCTCCCCCCCCTCCCCCCCCCCCCCCCCCCCCCCCCCCCCCGGGATATTAAGCGTGATCTCCACTCCTCTCCCTCACCTCCACTTTCTTTTATTGCTGCCCACTCTAGCTCCACCTCATCGCTACGGGTTGTTGTTGCTGTATTGTTGCTGAGCCTCCTGTCCTCGAATCATCGCCACCGAGCCCCACCTGAGTCATGCCTTCCTTCGTTGTCGAGCCACTTGAGCCTCCACCCTAGCCGCCCGCTCCGCTTGTGTCGCCACGCACCTGTGTCGCTATCGCTCATGCCATCGTGCGCCCATGTCGCTGTCCTCCACCCACGCTAATCGTGTTGCCACGTGCTCGTGTCGCTACCGTCGTCACCGGCTGCATTAGTTTGTGAGTTAACATCCTAATCCTTAATTAGATTGTTAATTGTGTTTAGGGTTAGATTAGTTTATGTTAATTATGGTCTGTTTATGTTAATTAACCATGGTTAGGTTAGTTAACTATGGTTGGGTTAGTTGACTTTGGTTAGGTTAATTAACCATAGTTAATTTACATTAACTATAGTTAATTTTTGTTAATCATGATTAGGTTAATTAATTATAGTTACTTTAATTAGTCATGGTTGGGTTAATTAACTAAGGCTGAGTTAATTAACTAAGGTTGGGTTAATTAACTGAAATTGGGTTAGTTAATCGTAGTTGAGTTAATTAACTATAGTTGGGTTAATTAACCGTGGTTGAAAATAATTATTATTATCATTATTATTTGATTATTATTTGGTAATTATTTGGTGTTTATTTGGTGAAGATTTGGTGATTGTCTTGTGCCATTGAATGTATATATAGACTTGATTATAATCACTCACGTTTGAGGTTAAATTGTTATATTGAAAAATAAATTTTTGAACATGTAATTAAGGATGTGCTATGAGGCAGCCCCAAATTGTTATGCTTTCGTGTTCAAAAAATCCAATACAGTATAAAAATGAAGAATATCAAGTTTGACAATAAATATATGTCTCTATGACCACGTGTGAATTTTTTTATTGTATATTGAAACATGAAAAATTATAATTAGTTGAGTTTTGAGCAAGACATTATTTGCATTGGGCTAAATGTGAAGATATAAACTGGCATGATTTTTGAGTGTACTCGTGTGGTCACATGATGGAAAAGCCTAATATATTCGTGCCATGCCGATCAAAATCACATGACTTATCAGTTGCCTAACAATCTATGTCACCAGGCTGATTAGTTGCCAGTCGTGGCTTCTGTTGAATTGAAGTTCCTCATAGGAAAAGCCTAATATATTTGCTTGGGGGAATTAGGAGATTATCGGTTACCGTGCCTAACGGAGCTAGATGGCATTCGGTCATGCTAGAATAGCATTTAACCGTCCCAGGAGTACAGGGGGTTATGCTGTGATCGAGTGGCCATTAATAACTAGAACACGTGTAATAGATTATGCATGCGAGATTGTGATATGTGTTCTGGTTGTGTGCCTTAGTTCATATGTTGTTTATCTAATGCCATGATAATATCATGCAGTGTGTGTACCAAGGTGGGGTAAGTGCGCATTGATGGTTGACTGGTTGAGTTAAGTACATGATCACGTAGTAACTAGAGCGTTGTGGAGGTTGCATGTTATTAGTCTTTCATCGACAATAACTTGCATGTTTAGGCCACCCTGAGTGAATCAGCACCCTACTCCAGCTTAGAGTGTTGACTCGTGGAAATTTTATATCTCACCCATTGTTATTAACCATTTTCAAGACCTATCATCCTTGGTGTGTTTGATCTGATTGATGAAGATGAAAGTATATGGGAGAAAATGGATCTTAAGGAGACTATGAATGGGCAATAGCAATCAAAATAGATATCATACCTCGTAAATCCACCCTGAGTGTTTTGTTGAAATTTTATAAAGAACTATTCAAAATATGTTTATATGTATCTAAATAAAAGAAGTTGTACTTTGTTTTTAGAAGTAGTGTGTCATTTAGTTAGTCAAACCCTATTAAGGCCATATCTTATATTGGCATACCTGTCTCTGTCGTTTTTTTCATGCACTTGTGTTTTAGTATGACTGTTCTATTTGATCTGATTTTCTAATTAAGCCTTTCACATGCACCATTTATAACTCTAAAAGATTAAAAAGAGAGCGAGTAGTGAATAAGCCTTGAGGTAGTGTACTGGGGTGCTACACTTCTCCCTTAAACTGAACATATAGGGTTCTTTTTTAGCCTAGTTATTAACACTCCTCTACAATATACAAGCTTATGTAAGTAAAGTTGCCTAGAAGAGTTTAACCAGTCACTCAGTTAAAAGCAGAAGTAGAGTTTGTAGTAGAAGCATTAATTGAAGCACATACAGCCCGGAAGAAAATTTGCTAAGAATTGGATCTTATGCAACTCAAGTATGGGTTAGAAATGGGTCTAAACATATTATTATTATTTTTTTGGTCGAAGGGTCAAAATAGGTTAAATGTGTCAATTTAGGTCGGAATATTTTCTTACCCGATCCAAACCTCATTCGACCCACTTGTTTGACGAGTCTACATTGGATGTACATTTGTATGGCTTACTCTTAGTAGCATGGTTTTTCATGGAGACTAGGTTGGCATCGGCATGTGTAAGGTTATATAAACTCATCTAACCATGTGAGAAGTACATGGAAATAGAAAATATTTCCAATATAAACTCTTGTAAAAAAGATGTGTATCTTAACCGGTATTTCATGAATACTTTTTATGTAATACCATAATTAAAGTTCCCTTCGTTTCGCGGAAAATAACTTTCAGAAAAATGTTTTCTAGAATTTTTGGCATTCGGTTCACGAAATAAACGAGTCAATAAAAATATTTTCCACCCGTGGAAAAAACACATTCAAAAGTGGTAAAAATGATTTTCTCTCATCTTTCTTTCCTCCACTCATTTATATTCATTTTCCATTTAAATATTTTTTTTACTATATCTTCTTTTCTTTATTTTTTTTTTATTTTCTTTCCTTCTCACCTCATCGGCCTGTGGCGAGGCTTGAGCTTGCCTATAGCAGGTCGCTGTGGTCAAAAAAGAAAAAGAAAAAGAAAAAGAGAAAAATCAAAAATCAAAACTTTAAAAATATATTTAAAAAATTATTAAAAGGAGTGCACGCATAAAAATCAAATCCAATTTTCATACCAAACAACAAAAAATATTTTTCAATTCACTTTCAGGTTTCAGTCGAACACAAAAAAAAAATATTGTCATTTTCTTGGAAAAATGACTTTCTGGAAAATATTTTCCAAAAGCACCTCATTTTCGGCAAAACAAATAGCCTAAAATTTCTGCACCAACTTTGTCCATGGAATATTTTGGATATCTTTAACGTTCTTCTCTCAAACCTCATCTTTGGAACTAAATAAGGGTAAAAGATTTTAGTGACTGAAGCACTTGTCATACAATTAGATGTTATTTTGACGAAGTGATGTGGGTGTTATAAATCGTGTCTCCAAAAACATAATGCGCGCGCATACTGACGTAAATACATCTTGTGTGGCCTCCTCTTATACCCTGCAAATTTGAAAGAGAACGTGCATTCCCAACCTTTTTTTCATTTCAATGCATGCTATTTATGTTTTTAGGCCCAAGGAGTTTCTGCAATTACTTTTGTCTATATTTCCTGAGATGTGAAATGAAATCGAGAGTGACTAGATTTCACTTTAACGATATTAACAGTTGAACCAAAATGTTAATCTCAACAGTGTTTATTGAAGCATTGCAAGTTTGCGACTTGCGAGGAGCTCGTACACTAGTTACTGTTCTACTTGTGTGTCAACAGGCATGAAATTGTCGGAACTGTGATGAAAGTGGGGAGCAATGTGAAGAAATTCAAAGTTGGTGAGCGAGTCGGAGTTAGGGTCATAGTGGGCTCCTGCAGGAAATGTGAGAGCTGCCAGCGGGATCTGAAAAACTACTTGCCCCAGACAATTTTTACCTATAATTCCCGTTACGCAGATGGAACAAAAACTTATGGTTGTTACTCTGATATGATAGTCGTTGATGAGCGCTACGTGCTTCGTTTCCCTGACAACTTACCATCGGAGGGTGGTGCGCCACTAATATGTGCTGGAATCACAGTGTGTAGCAGTTGGGTGTGGCTGGACTTGGTGGGCTTGGTCATGTGGCCGTAAAAATAGGCGAGGCTTTTGGACTGAAAGTTACTGTCATTAGTTCCTCTCCCAAAAAGGAAGCTGAGGCAATTCAAAGACTTGGTGCCGATTCCATCCTTGTAACCAGTGACCCTACAAAAATGAAGGTACATGTAGTTTGGAAATAGTAACTTGTTCTTTTGTATCGGTAGGACTAGCATGTCAATCAGTGCTTTATCCAGCCCTGTGATCCTCTTCTAGTCGACATCATTTGAAATTTTTGTGATGTGGGCATAGACATGCACGGACTCATCAATATTCTATCAAAAGCTGGAGATGATGTAGATTCCCAAGTAGAATGGGATTAGTAAGTCAGTTACGGAGAGAGTAGAGTACCTCAATTCTCCTATTGTAGTTACTTTCTTCTTGCAGGCAGCTTTAGGAACCATGGACTACATCATTGACACAGATTCTGCTGTACACGCTCTCCTTCCATTGCTTAGTCTGCTCAAGCTGAATGGCAAACTTGTTACTGTGGGATTGCCTGATAAGCCCCTAGATCTGCCCATCTTTCCCTTGGTTCTGGGTAAGCGATAAACTAGTGCCGCATTGAGGGGGTGGTTAAATTGTTTATATGGAATTGCAAATATGAGTCGAGTTGAGTCAAAATATTTTAATACTGTAGCTTGACGCAACTTGATTCTATTGCTTGATCCTCAGCTCGAGCTCAATCCCACTTATTTTACAGCTGAATTGTAGTCTATGCTCGAGTTGAGCATGAACTTGATCTCTAATTCTTCCAATATGATAATAACAAATAATAATGCTATTTGCTTCTTTATAGTATCTACAGATGTATAACTATCGTTAGATATATAGAAGTTCAACCACTCGATTGATCCAAGTTAAGTATCTCTAAACTCAAGCTTGACTGGATTAATTATTCGAGCTACTTGAACTCAAGCATGATCTTGCGGAGTCCAGAGTGTTCTATAAGTCATGCTTGAGTCGCTCACAAGTAGGTTGACTTGCTTATGCCCTACTTGCAGCTATACAAACGAAAGATTATTCGGTAACAAAACCTTTATTTTCTTTTCTCTTTAGCTTTCTTTCGTGAGATTAATTTTGAATTTGACCAGCTATTGGATATGAGCTGAAAACGTGCTGTTCATACATATATATGTATGTATATATATATATATATATTTAATCAGTATAGACTTGTATTTTGCACATTGGAGATGGTAGAAGTGGTCGTACTCAAGTTGCAAGGAGCTGAACCAAACTATAATGAGTCCGATTTATAATTCTTTCATGCCGCAAGCTTGCGGGTGGCAGTGATATAGGAGGAATGAAAGAGACTTAGGAGATGCTAGATTTTTGTGCGAAACTTGGTATCATCGCAGACGTCAAGGTGATCTGGATGGACTACATCAATACAGCTATGGAAAGGCTTGCGAAGTCTGATGTGAGGTAGAGGTTTGTGATCGATGTGGCCAGCTCTTTGTCACAGTAGCTATATATGGCGATGCACTCTGGATATTTCATCTGCCAGTTTCAAGGACTTTTTATTAGAATAAAATGAAACTGCCGGTGCGAAGAATTGCGCACTTTGGTTGGTGCCGGTTTATGTTTTGCTTCTGTAAACTTCGGCTTTCTTTGCTTCATTAAATGTACTAGGTCTGCTGTCTCGTACAATTACTTTCGCTTGTTTAGGTCATCTTTGATATTCTGCGAGTTCCCCCGGGGTTTGTGTTGTATCAGTTGGTTAGGAACTTCCCCTAGGTCGGCCATCTTCCTGGTTTTGTTTGAAGAATGTCCGACTTGATGTTCAGCAGAAGACCATATGTTTGGTTTGGCATTTAAATCAACCAGAAAGTCTTGAATTTCCTGTATAAACAAAAGGCATTGTTGCAAATTTAAAATTTTAGAGGAGACATTAGATTTCACTAACTATGTTTTCAAAGGTTTGCGTGCTGGATGTTACCTGAAAATCTGGTTTCAAACTTTCGAATTACAGTAAAAGGATAAAAATAGCCAAATTCAAAAGTGATAGACCCATTAAACGCCTTTCACCATTCAAGATTGAGTCGAATCGAGTTGATCATCGAATTGAATTGAATAGATAGACAGCATGACAACATGATACTTTAATTAGGTTTTTGATCACCGCTTTAACTACATCTGCAAAGCCATAAAAATTGCGCTTGAAAGGACTTTTCATTTATTCAGGAACTTAATATGTACAACAATTTGTGTCTAATATTTTTTAAAATTTTTTTTATGTAAATATTTTTTTTGCTAATTCTGCAAAATGGACAGAGCTCAAGCCTTTTCCTTTTTACTTAAGTTCTTCCATTACCTGTTACTGGCAAATCGATTTGTCGACATGATGGGAACTGCTTCTGATGCTCTATTTGGGAAAATGGAATCAGGAGAGAAGCTATAACAAATTTTTAAATTTCCTCGCTGTTTTCTCCTTGCGAAATTTTTGAAATTCTTTTCCATCTTTCGTCCAAGCTTCCATCCTTAGTTTCCAACCATCGTATTCGTGAAAATGGAGCATATAACTTAAGGAGAGCGCGCGGAAGTTTATATTTTACTCGTTATAATTTTTTTTTTTAAGGATCCCTGTGATAATGAGAAAGATTTCTGCATATGCGCAAAAAACAGTCGATAATATCGGAATATAATGAATCGGTATTTATGCTCGTCGTGTCCTTTACGTGGAAATAAAAGGACAGGAGGCCGTTCCCTTGACAGGTATTGATGAGAATTTGACTCCGTGTGAAATTGAGCAAAAAGTCGCCGAATTGGCCTATTTCTTGCGCGTATCGTTTAGGGAACAAAACAAGAAAATAATAGCTTGACAAAAGGTTCTTGGTTCGATTCGCGTTCCCATTTCAGTTGTTGGATCATGGTTGATCTCCGACGAACGTTGCCGGCTCTCACCCATTGCGGAGCAGCAGCGATGGTGCTACTCCTCCTCCACTTGAAAACGATGTATAATCTGATTGCTAGGCTCCACAATTTCAGTCCTACCGTCAATGTACGACATGATTTCCCTCACGCTTCTCTCGTTCCGATACAGGTTATTGCACACCACAAGTTTTGCCATGTAGCTGCCAATTGGGTGTCAGAGAAGAATTCGATCACACAAATGAACACGGAGTCGAAAGGCTTTGAATTGGCACAAAACAAACGTTTAACAGATGAAATTGGACTGCCAAAACACCCGAGAGGGTCGGAAAATACGTGGCTGCAAATGCATGGGAAAATATGGGGCTGCAAACGCATTTGTTCTGTCCCCAGCACGCAGTTAGAATCGTTTTAAAGCCAGAGCCCAGGTCAAAGGAAGCCTAGGGCCATAAACATACCGTCGTTCTCCGACGTGCGGAAGTCCGTAAGCTCATTTGCACTTTCTGGGTCCTTCACCCGCAACACGTAACCGACGGCACTATCTGTCCATCTCACGGAGCGCCCATGCGATCCACGAGAAAGTATAAAATAAAAAAATTCATGAGCTTATTGTATCCGTCCATCTCACAAAGCGCTCATCCGGCTAATATTAGCCAAAAATGGCTAACGTGGACGCCGACTATCTTATGTGGCACGATTGGCATTGACGTAGGCATTTTTATATCTTTTAAATGATTTTTTTCGTTGATCACAAGCGGGGGTAAGCCTCCCTAGATTTGGCGAGAGGGGGCTCGCTGGCACTCGCCCTTGCATAGGAGTGACAAGGCTGACCCTTGCCCAGGCAAAAAAACCCTCATCAACAATCGACAAAAAGAGAAGGGAAAGACAAAAAAAGAAAAGGAAAAAATATATAAATTTCAAAATCAACTTTTTTAAAAATGTCAATATCTACATCGGCCGTGCCACATAAGATATTTGGCATCCGCGTCAACGGTTTATAGCCACAATTAATCGGATGGTCTGCATTGGTACCAAAGTGAAAAAAAAATTAAGATTAAATTGATCCAATTGAAAGATTTGAGACTAAATTAACACTGATGCAATTAGTTTATAATTTTTTTTAAATACTTTTCCTCGTGATCCACCGATCACGAACTAATCTTGATTAAGATGTGAAAACAACCAAAGAGATGGAAGGGTTCCCACTTTATGTATTGACACTGCTTGTTTCTTTTCTAATTCAGGTGGACTATGACAAGGAACGGTATAGAATGGTCGAGGGGAAAAAAACCCAATCTGGAAAGTTTCGCCTACGACGAAATGAGCTCGGACCCGGTCCTTGAGCTGAGACAGTCCTTAAAAAAAAGAAAAAGCAATTACGCAATCATCACCCCGGAGTAATGCTACTTTTAACTCATTAAATTTCAATGGAAACTTAAGTGGCGAACCGTTTTTTCTATATGTGGATGAAAGTGAGGACTTGACTTGGTTAGTCGATCCTAGCGGTGGTTCAATTCGGAATCTAGGATAGGATGGATTGGGCGAAACTTCCTTGGGTCCAAATTTCTTGGGAGTATCTGTCTATAAAAAGAAACCTCGCTAATTGCGACCACTAAGTTTTACTTATCATTCGTTTGTTTTACCAAAAACATCTTTCAAGATTTTTTTTTTGATTTTTTGGCGTTTGATTCACTGAAAATAAGCTAAGCTAGTCAAAGGAAACATTTTCCACCAGTGGAAAAATAAACTTCAAAAGTGAGAAAAATAATTTCCCATTTGACATCTTTCCTCCCATCATTCCATCACATTCATTTCTTTTTAATTAATTAATAATTTTTATTTTTTTTCCCTTTTTATTTTTTCCTTCTTTCTTGGCCAATCGTCGGCCACAAGCAAGAGACGAGCTCGCCCAAGGCTAGCAAGGCTCACTTCACTAGATCTAGCGAGTCGCGGCAAGCACAAGGCCTCACAAGTCAGCCACGGACCGCGGAAGAAGGAAAAAAGAAAAATAAAAAAGAAATGTCAAATCATATTTTTCGTACCAAACAATGAAAATTTTTTTATAGTTTATTTCAGGTCTCAACCAAATACCTATTGTCATTTTTCCGGAAAACGCTTTCCTAAAATGTTTTCTAGAAATATCTCATTTTTGGCGAAACAAGCGGACTCTAGCTCAACGAGAAAAGAGAAGGGGAAATATAATTCGCAGGTCCAACTGTAGCCTTTCATAATTCAGGAGTGAAATGGCCTCGAAGAAAGCGGAGTTTGCGTTCCAAAATTGCACTTCTAAAACGTGAGGTTAGTAGTGCACCGTCGTTGTTGTCCTAAGCCGTCGGGCCAACGAGCACCACGGACATGTCTACACCAAAAAGAGGGTCGAGACGCTCTAGCTTGAATACTTAAAGAGACGGGACCAAAGGACAAACGTGAGGCTGTAAACGCACGTGTCTACACCAGCACGTTGAATTGATTCCAAAAACCAAAGCCTACTAAGAAATCGTAGGACCAAAAACCATGCCGTCGTTTGTCCAATGTGATTCCGTCTCTACCAACCAACATTAGGTCACCGGCATTAGCATCTTCCTGTCTCACGGAGCTCTTTCGTGATCGACTCACCAAGCGTGAATCCAATCGTCGAGCAATCCTGAGAAGGAGAAGCTCCCTTCTTCCTGTCCTCTCACATAGTGAGACTATACTATCCTCAAAATGCGATCATTTGAGGGTAGACAACTTTATGATGGGAATGTATGACCACTCATCTTCTGTCCCACCGATCCGTGTTTGTAACCCTATTTGTCTTCACCTTGGGTTGGGAGTTTGGTTGGGGCGTGTGGTCAATTTTCACAGAATGTAAGGGTATTCTGGAAAAGTTAAGCTCTTTGGGGTGGTGTTTAATCTGGGCACTCTATTTGGTTGCCAATCCTTAAAGGGTAGAAAAATGCGATCGTTCAAGGGTAGTCAATTTAAGATGCCAAATGTAATAGGACACCGTCTTAAGAAATTCATGTTGTAACCATGTTTATCTACATCTTAAGTGGGATATGTGGGAATTTTCGCAGAATGTAACGAATTTTGACAAAGTTTAGCTTTTCTAGGTGTTGTGGATACTAAACGGGGAATTACTAAATAATCCTAAATATATCACAATTGTGTCATAAAATTTTTGCATTTATTCAATTAAGTCCATCTAGCCAATTTTAGGCAGGATATAGCTTACATGGACGTCAGCCGTAGCTATATGGACGGCTGATTTGACATAGATAATTTTTAATAATATTATAATATTTTTTAGATTTTTTTATTTATAGTTTATTTTCTTTTTTTTTCTTTCTCTTTTTTTTTTTTCTCCTCTTCCTTTAGCCAGTTGCTGAAGTCGCCGAATCTTGGCAAATAGCTAGAGGCGAAGGAGAGCTTCGACTTCACTAGCCCGGCGATGGTCGGCCCTCACCTAGTGACAGTAATGTTGAGCCTTGCTAGGGGCAACAAGGTTGACCTCACAAAGCAATGACGAGGCCAACTTGGCCAACTAGAGGAACAATGGAATAAAAAAAAAAAAAGAGAAAGAAAATAAAGAGAAATAAAAAAAAAAAAAATATTAGAATATTATTAAAAAGTATCCATGTAAATCCTGACTAAGTCACATAGGACGGTTAGCACAATGTCAGCGATTTTATCCAAAATTGATCGATGGACTGAATTGACATAATGCATAAATTTTTTTGAACTCAACGGGGCAAATCAAAAAAAAAAAGGGCTGGACCCCAGCATTTGTAGAAGGGAAAACTCAATCATGAAAGTGGATTTCCAAACCTCTTCGCCTAGCGTTTCCTCTCCTCCAGGCCCCTAACCTTTTTTTTTTGCCCTGAAGCTTACTCTCTGGGACATCCGTCTCTCTCTCTTTTACTCTATGTCTTTATCTTTAAGAGTCCTTGTTGATAGTATGAGTGTATGCTCTTTTTGGATTTGCAAGCTAGCTACGGGTTCGGTTCAGATTCGGGTGCTTGCTTTAGATAATCAAGCATTCCGCGAGTCCTCGAGGACTCACCTGTTGCTGTCTTCAGAAGCACATCTTATTTAAAAGTGATTTTATGATTAACTGATAGCCATTTTGTAGTACTTCTCTTCCGATCTAGAGTTAGATCTAGATTCAGGTGTTCTTCTATCCCGATCTAGATATAGATTTGGGATTTACAATGCGTTTTCTGTGTTCTTTTAATATATTAGTGTTGTTGTTGTCTCTTTACGATGATGGTGCTTGAAACGCTGAGCCTAAGCACGCACCACCTTTTGGCAAAGTGGTAGCTAGAGAGGAAAACTTGGCATGTAGTCATTACTAATAATACCATATCTGGTCATCGGCCACCAATTGTGCTTTGATGCTATGACAGATTCATCTTTATCTTTGTGAAATGAGCGAATATCTGTAGACTGTGTTAAGTTAATTCACTTTCAAATTACTTACTTTGTGGGATTTGCATTTCTATGTTGAAGTTATGTACAAACTTTTTCATGTAAAATGAAAAATTTTTTCTGACCAAAAAAAAAAAAAGCTGAATTCGAAGTGGAAGGAAGATTAAAAAGAATCATCTCTTGCACAAAATCTTTCAATCTTTTTTAATAAGGAGGTTGGCCGCAAGTATGAGGGGACATTCTCTATCATACAGAAAGTAGGACAAGTTACTAAAACCTTCAGCTTCTTCAAATCCACCCAGGTTCCATACAATGTGCCTAAAGTTCGGTTGAATTGACATAATTGCAACAGATTTAGTACTTTTCTTTTTTGTAAATTTACAGATAGTGAGCTAATCTGTATCTCAATCGAGATAATAATAATAATAAATAATAATAATAATAATAATAATAATAATAATCTGTACATTCTATTGTTTGCTGATCACAAATGGCGATCCCTAATGGCAGAAAAATTGGAGACGCAGATGCATAAGCACGTGTCTCGTAACCGACGTTTGACGTTGGATGCCACGTCTAGCTGCCTCCGTTTGACACTCAGATGCACCATGCACGTTTATCTCGAAACGCACAACATTGCCCAAAAGGAAATTCATCATCAGAATGAAAACGAGCACATGTTGAGAGTAGTCGGCGCATCGGCTGCCTCCGCTTCTATTTAAAGGCGCCCTACGTGCATGTTCACTTCACCAATGCAAACTCTCCCTTCTCCTACTTCATAGCAAAACCCTAGTCGTCCAAAACCTCCACTGGCAAAGATATACCAATAACCATCGACAAACGCCCCGGCTGCCACTGCCACAATGAGCTCCGCCACCCGGCCACCATCAATGCCCTGCTTCTCTTGGCACTTATCTCTTTGTGTAATATCGTGAAACAGCATTCCTTCGCAGAGCCATAAAAAACAAAAATAATCCCTTCCCACTCCCCCAGGCCCTGCCCCATGGCCGGTGGTCGGTTGCGCCCTGGGCACGCTTCGCAACAAGCCCGTGTTCCGGTGGATCCATCGCCTGATGAAGGAGATGGACACTGAGATAGCGTGCATCCGTTTGGGGAGCACGCACGTCATTACCGTCGCCAGTCCAGCAATCGCCCGAGAATTCCTCAGGAAACAGGACTCCTCGTTCGCCTCGAGGCCGGTCACAATGGCGTCCGGCACGTTCAGCAGCAGCTACTTGTCGGCAGTCCTCTCGCCCTACGGCGAGCAGTGGAAGAAGATGAGGCGGGTCATGGTGTCGGAGGTGGTATGCCCAGCGCGGCACAAATGGCTCCACGACAAGAGAGCGGAGGAAGCCGATAACCTAGTGAGTATGTCTTTAACCTATGCAAAACCTCAGGTCAAGTGAACTTGAGAACCACTACGAGGCACTATTGTGGGAATGTGATAAGGAGGTTGATGTTCAACAAAAGATACTTTGGCAAGGGAAGGGAAGATGGAGGACCAACCATTTATGAAGAACAACATATTGATGCGATCTTCAGCGCACTGCAGTATCTCTTTGCATTTTGTGTTTCTGATTACTTCCCATTCTTGGCGGGGCTCGACCTTGATGGGCATGAGGAGGAAGTAAAAGAGAGTGCGAGGACTCTTCGGAGGTTGCATGAGCCCATAATAAGCGAGAGGATCAGACGATGGAGGGACGATTCGAGTTCGGAGAGTGATGAAAAAGAGCCTCAAGACTTGTTAGATGTTCTGATTCTGCTCAAAGACTCGCAAGGGAAGCCATTGCTGACGCCACAAGAAGTTCGAGCGCAGACCATGGTAAAGTTATATCCTTCTTCCTAGAGTGTTCGATCAAATATAAACCAGAAAAACTGCAACATCCTGATTGGTGTCTCCATATATGTAGGCCACGGATAAAAAGTGGTCTGAAAAGTTTGAATTCTAACATAAACATGCACGACCTAAATGCAGGAGATTATGATTGCAGCGGTGGACAATCCATCAAACGCAGTGGAATGGGCAATGGCGGAGATGATAAATCAGCCCGAACTCCTTAACAAAGCCGCAGGAGAAATAGATAGAGTCGTGGGTAAGGAGAGGTTGGTCCAAGAATCCGATATCCCCCAGCTCAACTACATCAAGGCATGTGCCCGGGAAGCCTTTAGACTCCACCCGATCGCGCCCTTCAACGTTCCACACGTCGCCATCTCGGACACCATGGTGGCTGGCTATCATATCCCCAAGGGCAGCCACATCCTCTTGAGCCGGGTTGGCCTCGGTAGAAACCCCAAGGTTTGGGACGAACCCCTCAAGTTCAAGCCGGACCGGCACATCATGAGTGAGGAAGCGGAGGTCGTGCTGACAGAGCCCGACCTGCGCTTCGTTTCTTTCAGCACTGGCCGACGCGGGTGCATAGCCGCCACGCTTGGGACAACAATGACCGTGATGCTCCTCGCCAGACTAATCCAAGGGTTTAGTTGGAGTAAACCCTCCAATTTGTCAAGCATCAACCTTGCCGAGTCGAGAGATGACCTATTCCTCGCCGAACCACTAGTAGCTCAAGCGGAGCTGCGCTTGCCAAGTCATCTCTATCTTACATAGATACAAGTATAAAGTCATGGCGATATACTTCTCTTGATGTATTACATGAATAATACATAAAAATAGAATAAATCCAGATGTCTGATAGATAAAAGCCGGACATCCCAAATAAGAAATCTCCAATGTGAATTATGGACTCAAGCTCGAGACATATTCTAATGCAGTGATACAGAAATTCCCTATCTTCGATTTAATCTCCACATCTTGAAATTGACTAAGTCCAATAGTTGTAAGTGTGTTATTGCCATTGTTGCGATCTAAATTTAGGCTAATGGATTACCAAATTAATTAAATTAATTAACCTGGTAAGAGCTCTACCAAATCACAACTAAAGATTCAATTGTCATGCAAAGATTTTATATTTGGAGTCGCCATTAATCATTTTACATTAAGCTGATTAGACACTTAAATAAAAGATAATGAGAAATACTTTATTCCTACGAACTAGATATTAATGAGTTCGAGCACTTGGTTAAACCAATGTTTCTATTAACGCCAATTTGGCACCTTTCATTTTAATGGAAATGTTTAAGCAAGTAGGTTGGATTAATTTTAATCTAAGACCCTAAAATGTGAGGTGATCATGCAGGTGCGCAAATCTTATTTAATGCCAAATAATCAATGTGTCGAATAAATTGCAAAATTAAGGAAAAGGAATGTACTTGGACATTGCAGCCTAGACCTAACACTTATCTCCCAAGCTTGAGACGTAGTCTATTACATTATTTTTATGATTTTCTCTAGTTTAATGAAATTTTTCGTTCATATATTTTTGTCGGTTCTCATTTTTCGCGAAATAACTAGTGCTAGAGAAGTTATAGTGAGTGTAAAATGGTCAATTTTGTGAATAGACCATCCTCAAATCGCTCTCTTAATAGAAGTACTATCGATTTATTACGATTGGTGGACAAGTGGCACAAAGGAGTGATGAGCAAAATAACAAGACTAGACTCTCAAAGTTCCAACTACTTTTTGCCTCTCTTAACATCATCAACATCGTCCTATTCTAAGCCACACCCACGGCCAAAGAAGGAGTCGGCGAGCTAGCCAGAGCTGCCCCAGCCGCCGCGTCGCAGTACCTGTGCAGTATATTCCCTTCTTCGGCCATAAAGCTGAGTGAAGTGAGCATCGCTGGCCAACAGTTGCGGGTGATGACATCGATGGCCCCGCAACACCCGGACCCCAAGCTGGTCTCCCCGTTGAGGAAGAAGAGGACGATCTCATTGGTGAACGACTTGAGCTCCACCAGGGCGTTCCAGCACTCGACCAGCCCACCACTCGCTTTGACGGCCTAGAGCTGCACCGCCAAGTCGAGGCCCGGCTTTAGCGGGTCGAGCAGGGTTTTTGTATCGCGAGCTGCGGCTCCATCGGCCGCTATGATGGCTAGGGCAATCAAGAGGAGCAAGCATTCAAGGCCACGATCGAAGCTAGGGTCTGGGAGTGAGGAAGGGTTAAGGCCACGAGAGAGGATGGAGAAATAGTGAAGGATTGGAGCTTATTTATAAGGATGACGGGAGGGGAACGAAAGGACTTGCATCGCTTGCATGAATAGATATGATTTAATGTTATAATAATAAGTCAAGTTCATTTGTTGATAAACGGAGGAATTTAGGATTATGAAAGGCCTCTTGTCATTTTGTGACCATCGTTCGCACATAGATAATCAGTAAAAATACCGGACTTACGGATTCAAATCGTTATATTGCGATACAGATCATTATATTTACCTTGTTTGTTAGGTCAAGATTGCTGAGCCAATGATTAGGTTTTTGTAGTATGAGTATTTCCTATTAATCATACTTGAAAAAAAAAAGCAATGTCGACCCGAATACCCATATTGTGTTGTTGGCTCCTATGTGAAAATAAATGTAAAATTTAACTTTGCATGACTAATTTTCTTAATATGTGAGAATGCTGTTCTTTGCTTCTTAGTTTGAGTGCCCTTTGAAATGTCAGTTCTAAATTTTTGCCTTGCGAATGGATGAGTCTAAGTGCTATTAGTCGCCATTAAGATCCTCATTTAATATCCTTTTTCCATTAATTTTCTCGAAAGCTTTAAACCTTTCAATTGTGTTAATTTGATCCTAAACCTTTGAAAATTTACGAAGTTAATTATAAACCTATTATTTAGATAAATGGGCGGAATGATTATAGTGACAAATTTTTAAAAGATTTAAGACTAAATTGTCAAATTATCAGTATATTTAGGATTAAATTGGAAATGTATATTTGACAAATAGTCAAAAGGTTTAGAAGTAAATTGATACACTATTAGCGACAGTATTATAGGTATAAGACGTTTATGACAACTTTCCCTCAAATATTTACATTTTCTCTTGGCAAAGTCAAGGACTTTACGCTTTTCTATCTGCATAGATGATTTTTTCTTTTACTGTTTACCGAAAAAATGCTATACATGGATATATGTGCTGAAAAATGAAGAAGTTTTTACAGCATGTTTGAATTAATTTTTACTTTTGTTTTTAATTCCAATTTTTGCAACAGACGCTATTTGACTTTTTCTTAACCCATACACCTGAAATTGTCATATATATAAATCTTGAAACTTATATTCACAAATACTTTTTTCATAAGTTTTTGAAGGGAGATAAACTTTGACGGAGATTTTTTTTTTATTTTTGTTGAAGTGTAAACAAAGATAAGAGGGATTTATAGGTTGGACAAGGTTTGGCGCGGCCCGGCCCATTAATCATCGTCATAGTCCAGCCCGTAACGATAGTCGGGCCCGTCGGGCGGGCACCCGTTTTAAGATTCTCTCTCCGCCACCAGCGAAAATGGCGGCTGTTCTGAGCTTCGAGGGAGATGAGCGAGAGCGACCTCCCTCGGAAGGAGGCGAGCGTGCTCAAGGGCCATGAGGGCGCGGTTCTGGCCGCCCGATTCAACGGCGACGGTAACTACTGCCTCAGCTGCGGCAAGGACCGCACGATCCGCCTCTGGAACCCCCACCGTGGCATCCACATTAAGACCTACAAATCCCACGGCCGCGAAGTCCGCGACGTCCACTGTACCTCGTAATTCCTCCTCCTCCTCCAACATTCCGCGTCCCATTCTCCAATTCTAACGATTCCGCAGGTTTTTCTTGCTCTAAATTATGTGTTCGGTCGGAGGCTCAGGGCAGATGGCTTTTTGATCCTGAAGAAGAGTGAATCGCATTAGTTTTGTGTTGGTTTTGCATTTTTGTGTATGATAGGTGGCAGCTGATTGGCTGGAGCAGTTTCGTTTACATTGTGAATTCTGAAATGGTTTTGTGTAGTGATGAACCGAGAAGTGTCCTGGTTCTGTTGTCAGGATAAGAGAATTGCTCAATTGTATTGTTGACATTTTGGGTTAGGAAGTGGAAAAGCAAAATGATGCATAAATCTATTCGATGCCTTTCCTTTTTCCCCACTTAGAATTCATGATGCAAGTCCGAATGCTGAATCTTTTCGCCTTGTAATGTAGGGATAATTCGAAGTTGATATCTTGTGGTGGTGACCGGCAGATATTTTATTGGGATGTGTCGACTGGCCGAGTCATTAGGAAATTTCGTGGGCACGATAGCGAGGTTTGCACTCACAACAGTTTGAACTGTAAATTTTTCTCGACTGGCCATAGCCTATGTCTCTCGAAATTTCTCATAATGTCCAGCTAATCCCTTTCTCTTCACAGGTGAACGCGGTAAAATTTAATGATTATGCGTCTGTCGTAGTATCAGCTGGCTATGATCGTTCAATGCGTGCTTGGGACTGCAGATCTCATAGCACTGAGCCGATTCAGGTAACTTGCCAGCTGACGCTGTTGAGTTTTTTGATTACATTTCTTGATGTGAATGAACCCACTTGAATTTTTTGATTGAACTGCAGATCATGGACACATTTCAAGACAGTGTGATGTCTGTTTGCTTGACAAAAACTGAAATTATTGGTGGAAGCGTGGATGGTACTGTTCGAACATTTGATATTCGAATTGGTAGGTATGTGATCGTGAATATCCCTTCTTGCTCTTAAGCAACTACCATGTACAAAAGTATTGTTGTTCGAAGCTTAAGAAAGGTTAACAGCCATTTAGCAATGCTTTAGTGAGGCAGCATGTATTTCTGTTGCTACCCAGACCCCAATCTGGATCCTGTTGTAGTGGGATAATCTCTCTACCCTAGAAGAGGGTCAAAAATATATTTTGAACTGTGAATTTTGGCTGTACCTTGTGCATTCATTTCTTGTTCTTTCTTTGTAAGGTCACAATAAAATAAAAGTATTTGACATCTCTGTATAGCTAGAAAATTTTGATGCATTTCTCTAATAATTGTGTTGTCGCCCTATTATGTAGAGAAATATCTGACGACCTGGGGCAACCTGTCAACTGTATTTCAATGTCAAATGATGGTAACTGCATATTGGCTAGTTGTTTAGATTCAACTTTGCGTCTTGTAGATAGGTAAGCAATTGAAGTCATCTAATCTTCATTGCCCTCACTGCTCCTGCTAACTGTCCTTTATTATGACAGGTCTACTGGTGAGCTATTGCAAGAATATAAGGGCCATACTTGCAAGGTTTTCATATGGCAAAATTTAGTAAATCTTGGCGCTTTTTCTTACAGTAGTGATTCATTATGATGTAGAGCACCAGAAAATTGCCACTTTGTTTCCATGCCATGCCATCTCATGGTATCAAACTTCATCTGTTATACATCCATTGATTCAAGATAAGTTAATCTGTTTAGATACCCCAACATCCTCTGTGAATCAGCTTTGGCAGATGTGTCATTCAGTTGCACTCGCTCACTCAAAATTTTGCGCTGCACTCATGCTTTCAATTCTTTATGGCGGCGTCATATCCTTATGCAGTAACAATGATTCTTGTTTGATATGATTCATCAGTCCTACAAATTGGATTGCTGTCTTACTAATACTGATGCACATGTGACTGGTGGATCTGAGGATGGGTATGTCTTCTTCTGGGATTTGGTCGATGCATCAGTGATATCCAAATTCCGAGCTCATGCCTCTGTGGTGAGTCTTTTCTTGCTTATGCTGTTGTACCATATGTCTTGATACATGGTGCTAATTGTGCATAATATATGTTGTATTTCATTTGTGCTATGTTGTGTTGTCACTTTAGTGGAAACAAGCCGGATGCTGATATTACAGAAAGGATTAGTCATGATTTTCTTCTCAATTATCAATTTGTGATTTATTTTTTGGTATTTCTGATTAAGTAGCCCCTGCCTGTGCTGTTAGCATAGCAGTTACATCTATAAAAATCATTTCTACTGCACTGAACTTATGAATTTTGTCCTCTAAATGAGTAAATAGCAAATCCTTTCCAATTGCTGGCGCTTCCGAGTTTTTCATTCCAAAGTAACTAAAATAACTAGAGAGCTTATTCTCCTATTAAAGGACTCTTACCCTGTGCCAAGCTTAGATTTGTCCTCTGAACTTGCTGTTGCCCAATTCGCATTGGTAGAATGTAGAAACTTCTCCAAATTTAACATTTCAAATGGAAGTACAGACACAGTAAAAGTTCTCCATCTTGCCTCGACAACATGGATTTGCCCAAAATTTATCTTCTTCTCCCATTTGCAGCTTGAATGTCATTTGATAGTGGAAATCCTTCCTACTTTTGTTTTTCTTTTTTTGTTCCATGGGCCATCCTGTTTCTTGAGATCCATCCAGAATTCCTTGTAGGTTGAGTTTAGCTCATATTAATTTGCTTGATGATAAGCAGTCAGCCTTAAATTCTAGGGGACGGTATAGTCCCATTTGCTCGATGATAATCAAGTATCCTTTAAAATCCTAGAGGACAAAGTGTATTCCCCCAGCCTGAACAAAGGTCACCAGGGCAGTCTATTTTCAATAAACTTTAATGATGCTATTGACTCTTTGGAGTGTTGTGAATAGAAATCGCACGGGATCTTCATCACGATGCCTAGAATTTCGCAGTTGTAAATATTCCAATTCACTGAGGTTGTTCTCTCTTTTCTCTTTCAGGTAACGAGTGTAAGTTATCATCCAAAGGAAGACTGCATGATCACTGCCTCTGTGGATGGCACAATTAAGGTGTGGAAGACATGAAACTGTTCAGCTTGCCCCGGGCAATGCGTTGTTGCATGCCTCATTGGAAGGTAATATAGTTTGGGCAGGAAAATTTTTTGCAGAATTTTAGAAGCTGAGATTCATGTAAATTATAGTCTAGCTGGAGTGTTCCGGTTGCACTTTCAGTGAATTTCTGGAGGTTATGTACCATTGACGGGGAGGGATTCTTAATCTATGTGATGAATTTGCATTCCGTATTCTTGTCTGCGATAGACGGAGTCATGGGTTCCCCTTTCTTCAAACATTGTTTAACCTAAATGACTGCAAACGACATTGAGGTCACGGCGGTCTTAATATACCAGTGAAATGAAGGGCTGTATAGTAGCCTTTCCTGCCGTCATCGGGTGGAAAGTGCTGAGTTCGGCTTTCTCTTGTATGTATGCAGTGAAAGATTTTCAAAGTTTCGAGCTGTTTGCTCTTCAAGCACTGGGATAAAGAATGTCCAAAGTTAAAAAGTCTTTTAGGAATGGCCGATATGGACTCGGTCCTATTTACTTCTTTTCGGGTTTGATGAATGATATGCTTAACGCAACAGGAGGTTTTTCCCATTACGTAAGAGCAGAAAAAATCAACATTGGCTTATATTGACCTAGTCTCGCTTAGAATTAGGCCAAAAAGGGGTCTTGCTATTCTACTGGTCGCGTCAACGCTTCATTTCCTTGACTCTCTAATGACTTCCTTGGCCCCAAAGAGGACTTTTATACTGAGTTCAAGTTAGTGTTTGAGCCGAAGTGAATAGCTGTCCATGTATTTTATTTATTTATTTATTTGATACGACACGGTTTCTTATAAACATTGTTGCTTATGTATTTTGAAATATTTGATGCGCTAATCATTATATAAAAGTCTGATTTAGAAACCTTAAAATAGTGTTAAAATCATGAAAAATCCCAAATTGGTGCATCTGTAATAAATTATCCAAACTATTTGTTTAACCATTATAAACTCCAAATTGGACATGTGAAAAATTCATTCCAAATCATTTTTTGACCATCAAAAATCTTAAATTGGTATACATGACAAATTTATCCCAAATTCAATTTTTTGACCTTCAAAAATTCTAAACTAGTACACATACAGTGAATCTAACCTTCGCCAATTTCTATTAACTTGAATTTCTACCACAAAACCCAAAATTGATACATCTATGATAAAGAGATAGTAAAAATCTCAAATTGGTATACCCGTCACCTGTCAAGTTCATCCAACTTAACAATTGATGGTAAAAATTAACGAAAAACTAACGGAGGTAAATTTATCATAAATGTACTAGTATGGAATAAATTTGTCGAAGGTATATCAGTTTGCAAAAAAAAAAATAGTATGGGGAAAATTTATCACAAGTGTACTACTTTGGGGTTTTTTTGCGATCAAAAAATAGTTTGGAGTAAATTTATCACAAATACACTAATTTAAATTTTTTTGTGATATTAATCCTAAAAAATAAAAAGAGAAGCCAAAAAAGAACGTCAACAAACCTTAGCTATTCGTTGGATCGTTGAAGCAGCTCAACAAGTGAAAAGTCAGCAGTAAAATGCTACTATTAAATCAGATGATGTGGTACTCGATGTAGCTGAAGAGCCCGCTTCTCACTCAACTAGTGGTTAGGAAGAATTACTCTATAAGTCATGATTATTGTGTGAATGTCAATTCAACAATGAACTTTTCATTTTGTTAATTAAGTCCTAATATCTTTGGGCCAAATTTCAAT
The DNA here is from genome assembly GCA_019149425.1 of Psidium friedrichsthalianum. NCBI lineage: Eukaryota > Viridiplantae > Streptophyta > Magnoliopsida > Myrtales > Myrtaceae > Psidium > Psidium friedrichsthalianum. Next base: position 27,201 of record JAGVVM010003071.1, read on the forward strand.
ATAGTTCTTTTAGCCAATTTTTGCTGGAAATCCCTAGTCATCACCAACTGCTTACGTGGCACGCCGCCATAGGAATTTCGTGCGGATATTTAGGATTAAATTGATAAAGTCGAAGAGTGCATTGAATTGGTATTCATATAACTGAAATCTCAGGCTGATTGGATAATTTCCCTCCAGTAGTTCTCATGTGTGCTTCAATAGAAATAATCGTAACTAATGTTCAAGATACAAAACCCCTTGTTTTTTTTGGTCTGAAAGATATAAAGCCAGCGTAACAAGATATGTATGTTTCAATTTATCGCCTCTCATGTTCCAGATGATGGGTGTATATTTCGATCTGTGGTTAACTTTTCATAAGAAGAATCAATCTAATCCTGATTCCTGTGAACTAGGCTGGACGCAGTCAAGATTGTGGCATGTGTGATGCTATATTCAATTCTGCAGTACGTCAATTGAGCATTGAAACAAATTAGAAGTTAAGGAAATATAGAAAGAAAGTTGAGCATAGGGACTTCATTCAATTCAAACCAAAATTCAAAAGTGAAAACAATAAAAAAGAAGAGGAGGGCCTCTCGGTTTTGGACCAGATTTAGCCAACTAATTGAGAGAAGCGGTCAATAGACCGACAGAGCTGACGGTCAATAATCTTTCCCTTCCGGTCAGAAGGGAAAGATTATTGCATGAGTCTAGTATGAACAAACTAAATGGTAGATCTCATCTGAGTCTCACCAAATCTAACGGTCCAGATTTATCCTCAATGGATGTGCTAGTTAGGCCATTGCCAAAAGACATAGATATATATATATATAATAATATATATATATATATATATATATCACAACTCAGCCTATGGAGGAGAGAGAGAGAGAGAGAGATTTGAATCAATCTCTCTCTTCCTGAAAATCCAGAGAAGCAACAAAAATGGACGAGACTGAAAGATTGATCGGATTATGGAGCCGACAAGGCCACACAGCCTCCGTGATCCTCGCCGCACATCAGCTCATGCAGTTGAGCGACGAAGAGAGCTGCAGCAACAGCAGCCACGGGCAGTAACAGATCGTGCTGGGCCGTCAAAAAGTCAGTCCAGGGGCAGCGATCATCCGAGCCGGAGCAAGGCGACATCGACGGGGAAAATGAAAACCAAGGTGGCTCTCGATCGAAGCAGGCCACTTCGTCCACAGAAGGAGAGGAAGTACAGGAGCATCATCGAGATTTATGCAGAGACCGAGCAGTGAACGCGAGGATAGGCGATGATCAGACGAGAAGACCGTGAATAATCTGTTCCTTTTGCGAAGCTAACCATGTAAGTTTTGACTGAGGTTAGGTGGTTTAATGGTTCATAGGAGTTAAAATGCCAGCAAAAAGAACAAAGAAAGCAAGATTGTTATTATCTGATCAAGATTGTTTTAGGGTTTGACTGGTTCAAGAGTTCTTGCATGGGCTGGGTTTGAAGATAATCGAAAAAGAAAAAGGGTTGATGACGGGAAAAGAAGAAGAAATTAAATCGGAGTATCATGCGCGTAATCGGATCATTCGGGTTCACGAGAGTCAGGAGCCACAGGAAGAGGAAATTGCATTCTTCTGGTTCAAATGCCTGAAAAATGTGAATCTGATACATGTTTGCTCGTTGGTACCGGGTTGCGTTTCAAAGAATGAGAAACCGTTGTGAAAATTAGGCCAGACGACCGTAGACAGCTCCCGCTACCTCCCAGCACCGCCCACAAGGCGCCGTTGACCGCCACGGTCGGCCTTGACCTGCCTTTAACACTGTCTACTACTGAATTTCTTGCAAGGAGAAGTTATCCATAGGATCATGTGTGGAAATTTCCTTTATAGCGTTATTATTGGCGAATTGTCATTTACTGCTGTCGAACTTTTATGTAGAAATTTTGGGTGAGTATTAGAAAAATTTCGTAGTTTTGAAGTTTCAAGCTAATCAGTTGATCTTTTGACTTTGTTTAATGTTGCTCTTCGATATGTTTTAGTCGTCTCAAATCATCCGAAAAGGATACTACAATTGACATAACTTTCATGCGGCATTCACTTTCATGCCAAGGATGACTCTTCGGATTTTCAAGGTTAACCCGTATATACAATGAGTTGAACATGATTCATCCACAGGGAAGTATCATGTAAATATTTATACTTTCTTTGACATGGTTAAACTGCCATTTCTCTCATTATTCTCCTATGTTGCTTCGAAGTAGAGAAATACTATCTCCAGTTCAAAGAGACGTCTCTCATGAATGAGAAAGACGAGGCTCATTGTTGAATAAACATATTTTTATAATATTACTTGGGAGAAATCCAAAAAGTATCTCTCGATATTTGGAGCATGGTCGAGAATTTACATTCTCTCAGCCTTGGTTTTTGCATGGATGGATCTCAATGATCCGTCTCTTCATAGCAATGTGGGAGTTGAAATTGCTGAGAACAAAGTAAATCTATAAAAGTTACTAGTTAAGTGTATAGTTTAGACGCGATAAATCTCCTGATAAAATCATAGTTTCTCGAACTCTAAATAATCTAAAGGCCCATGCCCACAATCCTTTGGGTGAAGCATGATGTCTTTTTAGATATTAGGCAAGTTCAAAGATTTCAAAAAAAAAAAAAAGAACATGCATCCTTGGAATTATTCTCTTGCATTAGAAGTTACAATACTATCGGTTATCCAATCTTTTTGTGTATTTCTTGGACATAAGATTACAAGGGCATTTTATAGGCTGGTATTGTAGTTAAGTACAATTTAACTACAATACCAGCCTATAAAATGCCCTTGTAATCTTATGTCCAAGAAATACACAAAAGATTGGATAACCGATAGTATTGTAACTTCTAATGCAAGAGAATAATTCCAAGGATGCATGTTCTTTTTTTTTTTTTTGAAATCTTTGAACTTGCCTAATATCTAAAAGACATCATGCTTCACCCAAAGGATTGTGGGCAGGGCCTTTAGATTATTTAGAGTTCGAGAAACTATGATTTTATCAGGAGATTTATCGCGTCTAAACTATACACTTAACTAGTAACTTTTATAGATTTACTTGTTCTCAGCAATTTCAACTCCCACATTGCTATGAAGAGACGGATCATTGAGATCCATCCATGCAAAAACCAAGGCTGAGAGAATGTAAAATCTCGACCATGCTCCAAATATCGAGAGATACTTTTTGGATTTCTCCCAAGTAATATTATAAAAATATGTTTATTCAACAATGAGCCTCGTCTTTCTCATTCATGAGAGACGTCTTCTTTGAACTGGAGATAGTATTTCTCTACTTCGAAGCAACATAGGAGAATAATGAGAGAAATGGCAGTTTAACCATGTCAAAGAAAGTATAAATATTTACATGATACTTCCCTGTGGATGAATCATGTTCAACTCATTGTATATAGGGTTAACCTTGAAAATCCGAAGAGTCATCCTTGGCATGAAAGTGAATGCCGCATGAAAGTTATGTCAATTGTAGTATCCTTTTCGGATGATTTGAGACGACTAAAAACATCGAAGAGCAACATTAAACAAAGTCAAAAGATCAACTGATTAGCTTGAAACTTCAAAACTACGAATTTTTCTAATATCACACCAAAATTTCTACATAAAAGTTCGACAGCAGTAAATGACAATTCGCCAATAATAACGCTATAAGGAAATTTCCACACATGATCCTATGGATAACTTCTCCTTGCAAGAAATTCAGTAGTAGACAGTGTTAAAGGCAGGTCAAGGTCCGACCGGTGGCGGTCAACGGCGCCTTGTGGGCGGTGCTGGGAGGTAGCGGGAGCTGTCTACGGTCGTCTGGCCTAATTTTCCACAACGGTTTCTCATTCTTTGAAACGCAACCCGGTACCAACGAGCAAACATGTATCAGATTCACATTTTTCAGGCATTTGAACCAGAAGAATGCAATTTCCTCTTCCTGTGGCTCCTGACTCTCGTGAACCCGAATGATCCGATTACGCGCATGATACTCCGATTTAATTCTTCTTCTTTTCCCGTCATCAAACCCTTTTCTTTTTCGATTATCTTCAAACCCAGCCCATGCAAGAACTCTTGAACCAGTCAAACCCTAAAACAATCTTGATCAGATAATAACAATCTTGCTTTCTTTGTTCTTTTTGCTGCATTTTAACTCCTATGAACCATTAAACCACCTAACCTCAGTCAAAACTTACATGGTTAGCTTCGCAAAAGGAACAGATTATTCACGGTCTTCTCGTCTGATCATCGCCTATCCTCGCGTTCACTGGCTCGGTCTCTGCATAAATCTCGATGATGCTCCTGTACTTCCTCTCCTTCTGTGGACGAAGTGGCCTGCTTCGATCGAGAGCCACCTTGGTTTTCATTTTCCCCGTCGATGTCGCCTTGCTCCGGCTCGGATGATCGCTGCCCCTGGACTGACTTTTGACGGCCCAGCCACGATCTGTTACTGCCGTGGCTGCTGTTGCTGCAGCTCTCTTCGTCGCTCAACTGCATGAGCTGATGTGCGGCGAGGATCACGGAGGCTGTGTGGCCTTGTCGGCTCCATAATCCGATCAATCTTTCAGTCTCGTCCATTTTTGTTGCTTCTCTGGATTTTCAGGAAGAGAGAGATTGATTCAAATCTCTCTCTCTCTCTCTCCATCCATAGGCTGAGTTGTGATATATATATATATATATATATATGAGTATATATATATATTATATATATAGGTCTATTTGGCAATGGCCTAACTAGCACATCCATTGAGGATAAATCTGGACCGTTAGATTTGGTGAGACTCAGATGAGATCTACCATTTAGTTTGTTCATACTAGACTCATGCAATAATCTTTCCCTTCTGACCGGAAGGAAAGATTATTGACCGTCAGCTCTGTCGGTCTATTGACCGCTTCTCTCAATTAGTTGGCTAAATCTGGTCCAAAAACGAGAGGCCCTCCTCTTCTTTTTTATTGTTTTCACTTTTTGAATTTTGGTTTGAATTGAATGAAGTCCCTATGCTCAACTTTCTTTCTATATTTCCTTAACTTCTAATTTGTTTCAATGCTCAATTGACGTACTGCAGAATTGAATATAGCATCACACATGCCACAATCTTGACTGCGTCCAGCCTAGTTCACAGGAATCAGGATTAGATTGATTCTTCTTATGAAAAGTTAACCACAGATCGAAATATACACCCATCATCTGGAACATGAGAGGCGATAAATTGAAAACATACATATCTTGTTCGCTGGCTTTATATCTTTCAGACCAAAAAAAAACAAGGGGTTTTGTATCTTGAACATTAGTTACGATTATTTCTATTGAAGCACACATGAGAACTACTGGAGGGAAATTATCCAATCAGCCTGAGATTTCAGTTATATGAATACCAATTCAATGCACTCTTCGACTTTATCAATTTAATCCTAAATATCCGCACGAAATTCTATGGCGGCGTGCCACGTAAGCAGTTGGTGATGACTAGGGATTTCCAGCAAAAATTGGCTAAAAGAATATATTGAAATTTGGCCCAAAGATATTAGGACTTAATTACAAAATTGAAAAGTTCATTGTGAATTGACATTCACACAATAATCATGACTTATAGAGTAATTCTTCCTAACCACTAGTTGAGTGAGAAGCGGGCTCTTCAGCTACATCGATACCACATCATCTGATTTAATAGTAGCATTTTTACTGCTGACTTTTCACTTGTTGAGCTGCTTCAACGATCCAACGAATAGCTAAGGTTTGTTGACGTTCTTTTTTGGCTTCTCTTTTTATTTTTAGGATTAATATCACAAAAAATTTAAATTAGTGTATTTGTGATAAATTTACTCCAAACTATTTTTTGATCGCAAAAAAAAATCCAAAGTAGTACACTTGTGATAAATTTTCCCATACTATTTTTTTTTTTGCAAACTGATATACCTTCGACAAATTTATTCCATACTAGTACATTTATGATAAATTACCTCCGTTAGTTTTTCGTTAATTTTTACCATCAAATTGTTAAGTTGGATGACACTTGACAGGTGACGGGAATACCAATTTGAGATTTTTACTATCTCTTTATCATAGATGTATCAATTTTGGGTTTTGTGGTAGAAATTCAAGTTAATAGAAATTGGCGAAGGTTAGATTCACCGTATGTGTGTACTAGTTTAGAATTTCTGAAGGTCAAAAATTGAATTTGGGATAAATTTGTCATGTATACCAATTTAAGATTTTTGATGGTCAAAAAATGATTTGGAATGAATTTTTCACATGTCCAATTGGAGTTATAATGGTTAAACAAATAGTTTGGATAATTATTACAGATGCACCAATTTGGGGTTTTTCATGATTTAACACTATTTTAAGGTTTCTAAATCAGACTTTTATATAATGATTAGCGCATCAAATATTTCAAAATACATAAGCAACAATGTTTATAAGAAACCGTGTCGTATCAAATAAATAAATAAATAAAATACATGGACAGCTATTCACTTCGGCTCAAACACTAACTTGAACTCAGTATAAAAGTCCTCTTTGGGGCCAAGGAAGTCATTAGAGAGTCAAGGAAATGAAGCGTTGACGCGACCAGTAGAATAGCAAGACCCCTTTTTTGGCCTAATTCTAAGCGAGACTAGGTCAATATAAGCCAATGTTGATTTTTTCTGCTCTTACGTAATGGGAAAAACCTCCTGTTGCGTTAAGCATATCATTCATCAAACCCGGAAAAGAAGTAAATAGGACCGAGTCCATATCGTCCATTCCTTAAAAGACTTTTTAACTTTGGACATTCTTTATCCCAGTGCTTGAAGAGCAAACAGCTCGAAACTTTGAAAATCTTTCACTGCATACATACAAGAGAAAGCCGAACTCAGCACTTTCCACCCGATGACGGCAGGAAAGGCTACTATACAGCCCTTCATTTCACTGGTATATTAAGACCGCCGTGACCTCAATGTCGTTTGCAGTCATTTAGGTTAAACAATGTTTGAAGAAAGGGGAACCCATGACTCCGTCTATCGCAGACAAGAATACGGAATGCAAATTCATCACATAGATTAAGAATCCCTCCCCGTCAATGGTACATAACCTCCAGAAATTCACTGAAAGTGCAACCGGAACACTCCAGCTAGACTATAATTTACATGAATCTCAGCTTCTAAAATTCTGCAAAAAATTTTCCTGCCCAAACTATATTACCTTCCAATGAGGCATGCAACAACGCATTGCCCGGGGCAAGCTGAACAGTTTCATGTCTTCCACACCTTAATTGTGCCATCCACAGAGGCAGTGATCATGCAGTCTTCCTTTGGATGATAACTTACACTCGTTACCTGAAAGAGAAAAGAGAGAACAACCTCAGTGAATTGGAATATTTACAACTGCGAAATTCTAGGCATCGTGATGAAGATCCCGTGCGATTTCTATTCACAACACTCCAAAGAGTCAATAGCATCATTAAAGTTTATTGAAAATAGACTGCCCTGGTGACCTTTGTTCAGGCTGGGGGAATACACTTTGTCCTCTAGGATTTTAAAGGATACTTGATTATCATCGAGCAAATGGGACTATACCGTCCCCTAGAATTTAAGGCTGACTGCTTATCATCAAGCAAATTAATATGAGCTAAACTCAACCTACAAGGAATTCTGGATGGATCTCAAGAAACAGGATGGCCCATGGAACAAAAAAAGAAAAACAAAAGTAGGAAGGATTTCCACTATCAAATGACATTCAAGCTGCAAATGGGAGAAGAAGATAAATTTTGGGCAAATCCATGTTGTCGAGGCAAGATGGAGAACTTTTACTGTGTCTGTACTTCCATTTGAAATGTTAAATTTGGAGAAGTTTCTACATTCTACCAATGCGAATTGGGCAACAGCAAGTTCAGAGGACAAATCTAAGCTTGGCACAGGGTAAGAGTCCTTTAATAGGAGAATAAGCTCTCTAGTTATTTTAGTTACTTTGGAATGAAAAACTCGGAAGCGCCAGCAATTGGAAAGGATTTGCTATTTACTCATTTAGAGGACAAAATTCATAAGTTCAGTGCAGTAGAAATGATTTTTATAGATGTAACTGCTATGCTAACAGCACAGGCAGGGGCTACTTAATCAGAAATACCAAAAAATAAATCACAAATTGATAATTGAGAAGAAAATCATGACTAATCCTTTCTGTAATATCAGCATCCGGCTTGTTTCCACTAAAGTGACAACACAACATAGCACAAATGAAATACAACATATATTATGCACAATTAGCACCATGTATCAAGACATATGGTACAACAGCATAAGCAAGAAAAGACTCACCACAGAGGCATGAGCTCGGAATTTGGATATCACTGATGCATCGACCAAATCCCAGAAGAAGACATACCCATCCTCAGATCCACCAGTCACATGTGCATCAGTATTAGTAAGACAGCAATCCAATTTGTAGGACTGATGAATCATATCAAACAAGAATCATTGTTACTGCATAAGGATATGACGCCGCCATAAAGAATTGAAAGCATGAGTGCAGCGCAAAATTTTGAGTGAGCGAGTGCAACTGAATGACACATCTGCCAAAGCTGATTCACAGAGGATGTTGGGGTATCTAAACAGATTAACTTATCTTGAATCAATGGATGTATAACAGATGAAGTTTGATACCATGAGATGGCATGGCATGGAAACAAAGTGGCAATTTTCTGGTGCTCTACATCATAATGAATCACTACTGTAAGAAAAAGCGCCAAGATTTACTAAATTTTGCCATATGAAAACCTTGCAAGTATGGCCCTTATATTCTTGCAATAGCTCACCAGTAGACCTGTCATAATAAAGGACAGTTAGCAGGAGCAGTGAGGGCAATGAAGATTAGATGACTTCAATTGCTTACCTATCTACAAGACGCAAAGTTGAATCTAAACAACTAGCCAATATGCAGTTACCATCATTTGACATTGAAATACAGTTGACAGGTTGCCCCAGGTCGTCAGATATTTCTCTACATAATAGGGCGACAACACAATTATTAGAGAAATGCATCAAAATTTTCTAGCTATACAGAGATGTCAAATACTTTTATTTTATTGTGACCTTACAAAGAAAGAACAAGAAATGAATGCACAAGGTACAGCCAAAATTCACAGTTCAAAATATATTTTTGACCCTCTTCTAGGGTAGAGAGATTATCCCACTACAACAGGATCCAGATTGGGGTCTGGGTAGCAACAGAAATACATGCTGCCTCACTAAAGCATTGCTAAATGGCTGTTAACCTTTCTTAAGCTTCGAACAACAATACTTTTGTACATGGTAGTTGCTTAAGAGCAAGAAGGGATATTCACGATCACATACCTACCAATTCGAATATCAAATGTTCGAACAGTACCATCCACGCTTCCACCAATAATTTCAGTTTTTGTCAAGCAAACAGACATCACACTGTCTTGAAATGTGTCCATGATCTGCAGTTCAATCAAAAAATTCAAGTGGGTTCATTCACATCAAGAAATGTAATCAAAAAACTCAACAGCGTCAGCTGGCAAGTTACCTGAATCGGCTCAGTGCTATGAGATCTGCAGTCCCAAGCACGCATTGAACGATCATAGCCAGCTGATACTACGACAGACGCATAATCATTAAATTTTACCGCGTTCACCTGTGAAGAGAAAGGGATTAGCTGGACATTATGAGAAATTTCGAGAGACATAGGCTATGGCCAGTCGAGAAAAATTTACAGTTCAAACTGTTGTGAGTGCAAACCTCGCTATCGTGCCCACGAAATTTCCTAATGACTCGGCCAGTCGACACATCCCAATAAAATATCTGCCGGTCACCACCACAAGATATCAACTTCGAATTATCCCTACATTACAAGGCGAAAAGATTCAGCATTCGGACTTGCATCATGAATTCTAAGTGGGGAAAAAGGAAAGGCATCGAATAGATTTATGCATCATTTTGCTTTTCCACTTCCTAACCCAAAATGTCAACAATACAATTGAGCAATTCTCTTATCCTGACAACAGAACCAGGACACTTCTCGGTTCATCACTACACAAAACCATTTCAGAATTCACAATGTAAACGAAACTGCTCCAGCCAATCAGCTGCCACCTATCATACACAAAAATGCAAAACCAACACAAAACTAATGCGATTCACTCTTCTTCAGGATCAAAAAGCCATCTGCCCTGAGCCTCCGACCGAACACATAATTTAGAGCAAGAAAAACCTGCGGAATCGTTAGAATTGGAGAATGGGACGCGGAATGTTGGAGGAGGAGGAGGAATTACGAGGTACAGTGGACGTCGCGGACTTCGCGGCCGTGGGATTTGTAGGTCTTAATGTGGATGCCACGGTGGGGGTTCCAGAGGCGGATCGTGCGGTCCTTGCCGCAGCTGAGGCAGTAGTTACCGTCGCCGTTGAATCGGGCGGCCAGAACCGCGCCCTCATGGCCCTTGAGCACGCTCGCCTCCTTCCGAGGGAGGTCGCTCTCGCTCATCTCCCTCAAAGCTCAGAACAGCCGCCATTTTCGCTGGTGGCGGAGAGAGAATCTTAAAACGGGTGCCCGCCCGACGGGCCCGACTATCGTTACGGGCTGGACTATGACGATGATTAATGGGCCGGGCCGCGCCAAACCTTGTCCAACCTATAAATCCCTCTTATCTTTGTTTACACTTCAACAAAAATAAAAAAAAAATCTCCGTCAAAGTTTATCTCCCTTCAAAAACTTATGAAAAAAGTATTTGTGAATATAAGTTTCAAGATTTATATATATGACAATTTCAGGTGTATGGGTTAAGAAAAAGTCAAATAGCGTCTGTTGCAAAAAATTGGAATTAAAAACAAAAGTAAAAATTAATTCAAACATGCTGTAAAAACTTCTTCATTTTTCAGCACATATATCCATGTATAGCATTTTTTCGGTAAACAGTAAAAGAAAAAATCATCTATGCAGATAGAAAAGCGTAAAGTCCTTGACTTTGCCAAGAGAAAATGTAAATATTTGAGGGAAAGTTGTCATAAACGTCTTATACCTATAATACTGTCGCTAATAGTGTATCAATTTACTTCTAAACCTTTTGACTATTTGTCAAATATACATTTCCAATTTAATCCTAAATATACTGATAATTTGACAATTTAGTCTTAAATCTTTTAAAAATTTGTCACTATAATCATTCCGCCCATTTATCTAAATAATAGGTTTATAATTAACTTCGTAAATTTTCAAAGGTTTAGGATCAAATTAACACAATTGAAAGGTTTAAAGCTTTCGAGAAAATTAATGGAAAAAGGATATTAAATGAGGATCTTAATGGCGACTAATAGCACTTAGACTCATCCATTCGCAAGGCAAAAATTTAGAACTGACATTTCAAAGGGCACTCAAACTAAGAAGCAAAGAACAGCATTCTCACATATTAAGAAAATTAGTCATGCAAAGTTAAATTTTACATTTATTTTCACATAGGAGCCAACAACACAATATGGGTATTCGGGTCGACATTGCTTTTTTTTTTCAAGTATGATTAATAGGAAATACTCATACTACAAAAACCTAATCATTGGCTCAGCAATCTTGACCTAACAAACAAGGTAAATATAATGATCTGTATCGCAATATAACGATTTGAATCCGTAAGTCCGGTATTTTTACTGATTATCTATGTGCGAACGATGGTCACAAAATGACAAGAGGCCTTTCATAATCCTAAATTCCTCCGTTTATCAACAAATGAACTTGACTTATTATTATAACATTAAATCATATCTATTCATGCAAGCGATGCAAGTCCTTTCGTTCCCCTCCCGTCATCCTTATAAATAAGCTCCAATCCTTCACTATTTCTCCATCCTCTCTCGTGGCCTTAACCCTTCCTCACTCCCAGACCCTAGCTTCGATCGTGGCCTTGAATGCTTGCTCCTCTTGATTGCCCTAGCCATCATAGCGGCCGATGGAGCCGCAGCTCGCGATACAAAAACCCTGCTCGACCCGCTAAAGCCGGGCCTCGACTTGGCGGTGCAGCTCTAGGCCGTCAAAGCGAGTGGTGGGCTGGTCGAGTGCTGGAACGCCCTGGTGGAGCTCAAGTCGTTCACCAATGAGATCGTCCTCTTCTTCCTCAACGGGGAGACCAGCTTGGGGTCCGGGTGTTGCGGGGCCATCGATGTCATCACCCGCAACTGTTGGCCAGCGATGCTCACTTCACTCAGCTTTATGGCCGAAGAAGGGAATATACTGCACAGGTACTGCGACGCGGCGGCTGGGGCAGCTCTGGCTAGCTCGCCGACTCCTTCTTTGGCCGTGGGTGTGGCTTAGAATAGGACGATGTTGATGATGTTAAGAGAGGCAAAAAGTAGTTGGAACTTTGAGAGTCTAGTCTTGTTATTTTGCTCATCACTCCTTTGTGCCACTTGTCCACCAATCGTAACAAATCGATAGTACTTCTATTAAGAGAGCGATTTGAGGATGGTCTATTCACAAAATTGACCATTTTACACTCACTATAACTTCTCTAGCACTCTAGTTATTTCGCGAAAAATGAGAACCGACAAAAATATATGAACGAAAAATTTCATTAAACTAGAAAAATCATAAAAATAATGTAATAGACTACGTCTCAAGCTTGGGAGATAAGTGTTAGGTCTAGGCTGCAATGTCCAAGTACATTCCTTTTTCCTTAATTTTGCAATTTATTCGACACATTGATTATTTGGCATTAAACAAGATTTGCGCACCTGCATGATCACCTCACATTTTAGGGTCTTAGATTAAAATTAATCCAACCTACTTGCTTAAACATTTCCATTAAAATGAAAGGTGCCAAATTGGCGTTAATAGAAACATTGGTTTAACCAAGTGCTCGAACTCATTAATATCTAGTTCGTAGGAATAAAGTATTTCTCATTATCTTTTATTTAAGTGTCTAATCAGCTTAATGTAAAATGATTAATGGCGACTCCAAATATAAAATCTTTGCATGACAATTGAATCTTTAGTTGTGATTTGGTAGAGCTCTTACCAGGTTAATTAATTTAATTAATTTGGTAATCCATTAGCCTAAATTTAGATCGCAACAATGGCAATAACACACTTACAACTATTGGACTTAGTCAATTTCAAGATGTGGAGATTAAATCGAAGATAGGGAATTTCTGTATCACTGCATTAGAATATGTCTCGAGCTTGAGTCCATAATTCACATTGGAGATTTCTTATTTGGGATGTCCGGCTTTTATCTATCAGACATCTGGATTTATTCTATTTTTATGTATTATTCATGTAATACATCAAGAGAAGTATATCGCCATGACTTTATACTTGTATCTATGTAAGATAGAGATGACTTGGCAAGCGCAGCTCCGCTTGAGCTACTAGTGGTTCGGCGAGGAATAGGTCATCTCTCGACTCGGCAAGGTTGATGCTTGACAAATTGGAGGGTTTACTCCAACTAAACCCTTGGATTAGTCTGGCGAGGAGCATCACGGTCATTGTTGTCCCAAGCGTGGCGGCTATGCACCCGCGTCGGCCAGTGCTGAAAGAAACGAAGCGCAGGTCGGGCTCTGTCAGCACGACCTCCGCTTCCTCACTCATGATGTGCCGGTCCGGCTTGAACTTGAGGGGTTCGTCCCAAACCTTGGGGTTTCTACCGAGGCCAACCCGGCTCAAGAGGATGTGGCTGCCCTTGGGGATATGATAGCCAGCCACCATGGTGTCCGAGATGGCGACGTGTGGAACGTTGAAGGGCGCGATCGGGTGGAGTCTAAAGGCTTCCCGGGCACATGCCTTGATGTAGTTGAGCTGGGGGATATCGGATTCTTGGACCAACCTCTCCTTACCCACGACTCTATCTATTTCTCCTGCGGCTTTGTTAAGGAGTTCGGGCTGATTTATCATCTCCGCCATTGCCCATTCCACTGCGTTTGATGGATTGTCCACCGCTGCAATCATAATCTCCTGCATTTAGGTCGTGCATGTTTATGTTAGAATTCAAACTTTTCAGACCACTTTTTATCCGTGGCCTACGTATATGGAGACACCAATCAGGATGTTGCAGTTTTTCTGGTTTATATTTGATCGAACACTCTAGGAAGAAGGATATAACTTTACCATGGTCTGCGCTCGAACTTCTTGTGGCGTCAGCAATGGCTTCCCTTGCGAGTCTTTGAGCATAATCAGAACATCTAACAAGTCTTGAGGCTCTTTTTCATCACTCTCCGAACTCGAATCGTCCCTCCATCGTCTGATCCTCTCGCTTATTATGGGCTCATGCAACTCCGAAGAGTCCTCGCACTCTCTTTTACTTCCTCCTCATGCCCATCAAGGTCGAGCCCCGCCAGAATGGGAAGTAATCAGAAACACAAAATGCAAAGAGATACTGCAGTGCGCTGAAGATCGCATCAATATGTTGTTCTTCATAATGGTTGGTCCTCCATCTTCCCTTCCCTTGCCAAAGTATCTTTGTTGAACATCACACACCTCCTTATCACATTCCCACAATAGTGCCTCGCAGTGGTTT
>JAGVVM010003072.1:0-41445 GCA_019149425.1 Psidium friedrichsthalianum
GATTCGGCTCGTGGTATCGGCTACCATTACGTTCGAAGGGGTAGCCGTTCAGCTTCTCGACCACACTCGCTCTCTCTGGCGCCTCCTGTCTGGGCTGGCACGTCCTCTCTCTCCTCGGCCACGACTCTGGCCCGGACATCTGCTCTGGCGACCGGAGGGTTTGTTGCTTCCTCCCGAGACGGCGGTTCTGGGAGAGAGAGCGAGCCGAAAAAGACGGAGAGGACGGCGCGTGGGGGCGGTTAGCGTGAGTGGAGAGAAAGGCAGTTCGGGGAATGAGAAGAGAGGCGGCCATTCCGATGGCGGTTCAAAGAGGCCGATCGATCGGTCATGCAACGCGCGAGCGCCTAGGCATTCATCGAAGGTTGTCCTTTGGGCTGCAGTAGAGAGAGAGGAGAGAGAGAGAGAGAGAGAGAGAGAGGTGGTGAAGTTTTTGTTTGTGCGCGCAGAGAGTGATCGGAAGGGCAGTGGAGCAGAGAGGTGAGAGAGAGGGAAGGGGTGGAGAAGGAGAGGACCGGTGGCAGGAGGCGAAATATGGAGGGCCGAGGGATCTCATGGTCTGAGAGACAACCGCCGGATGTTTGATCAAAAACGTGGAGTCTACGTGGCCACCGTTTTGGCAATCGGGTCGGATCCGCAATCCCCCTTTTTAAATTATATCTTCGCCCACGCGCCTTAAAACTTGCACAAAAAAGATTGCGATCTAATTTATAAATCAAATCATTCCGTTAATTTCGTCCAACTTAACTAATAAAAAAAATATCAGTGTGACTTTTTTAATATTTTTCTCTCTTCTAAATGAATAACGTGACTAAAATGACGTAGTTTTAGTCTAAAGTTAAAATTAACCCATTGTCGCCACCTCCCCACCAGGCCGACGATGCAAGAATAGTCCTGAGGTCACCGAGCCTGCTAGTGGCCGGTTGGTTCTAACCTTTTCTAGCATATTTTTTTATTTAATTTAAGTAATAAGGCATATTATATATGACATCGTTTTAAGTCTTAGAATTCGCATTTTAGTCACGTCATTGCCACTTAGAAAAAAAGAAAATATTTTAAAAAAAGCTAAATTATCATTTTTGTTTAGCTAAGTTGGATGGAATAAATGGAAAGACTCTATTGTACCAATTTGACAAGTTTTAACTATATTGAAAATTTTAGAGATTATAAAAAAAAATACAATTAAGTCCTAAAATTTGTAAATAAAAAAAATACAGCTAAGTCCCAAAACTTGTTAGGAAGTGCAAGTGAATATTAAAAATTTCAAAAAAAAAATCAAATCCTAAAATTTGTCAAATTGATGAATCAAGTTCTTCTATTAATTGTACTTTCTGAAAGTTTAAAGATTTAATTGCACTTTCATAATAAGTTTTAGAACTTGATTGCATTTTTTTAAGTTAAGGCTCGATTGTACGTTTGTGATAAGTTTTGAAATTAGATTATATCTTTTGAAAGCTCTGCACTACTCGATTGTACTTTTTGAAAATTTTAGAACTCGATTGCACATTCGTGGACAGTTGTATATCTTTTTTTATTTGCCCAACCAAAACTTTAAAATCAACGGGGGTAAATGGAATGAGCCGAGTCGAGATGGTTTAATGTTTTAGCGCAGGCATGATCGTGCCAGCTGTAGCTCGATATTCCATTCGAGCATGAAGCCGTCATTAATTTATCGCGTAAATTTCAAATTTACGCGAAGGCAGTGAGCAATGAATCACGAACACATAACGTGCCTTGCCCTTTGTTACGTTGCACAAGTCAAGTCAAACTATCCAGATAAATCGAGTTCCAATTTGAACATTTAAGACTACCCAAATGCAATGAAAAATATATCCTTACATTGAAAAATATATACTTACATTTTGAAAAACGAAACACCGCTTTTTTGAAAAAGCGCAATTTTATTTGATTTTCCCCTCCATCATCAGCGACTGTCCATCATTCAAAGCTCGAGAGCCAACTTTCTCGAGGTTCTTTATCTTCGAGCTTGGATTCGTATCGCGATCCTTAATCTCGGGGCCTGATAATATGATTTGTCGAACCACGATTTCGATGCCAAGTTCGACACTGGATAAATCTTAACCGAACTGAAAATTTTCGCGAAAATCCCAAATAAGAGTTTCGAAGTGTTATCATTTTCTCAAGGGATTGACATTACAAAAAAAAATTTTCAAACTAGTACGCTCCAAACTTTTTTTTTTAAAACCTCCAAGAACCCCTAAAATTGGTACACTTATGACAGAATTTATCCAACACTTTATTTTTAATCACAAAAAATCTCAAAACGGTACACATGTAATGAATTTATCGCAAACTAAATTTTTAATCAACAAAAATTCTAACACCACGTACCACTAGCGTAATAAATTCATCCCAAGCTATTACGTTGTGTGTAAATTTACTATTCGTTATTTTCCGTTTAATTTTACCATCAAACATTAAGAATGTTGGATGACTTACGTACCCCGCAGTCCGACAAACATACTAGTTTTTGAGGCTTTAATCTCTATTTTTAATAGATGTATTAATTTTAGATTTTTCATGGTATTAACCTTATTTGTACCAGTTTAGAGTTTTGGTGGTCCAAAAAGAAGTTTTGGATAAATTTTGTCATGGAGTAACCGGTTTATAATTTTTTTTATGGTCAAACAAATAGTTTGGGATATATTTGTTACGTTGTTTTTATCGCATCGTAGTCTTTCGTGTAATATTAACTATTCAAATAAGAACATGAAATAGATATTTTCAGAAAGAGCTTGAAGTGCCCTTATCATTTCAAAAAAAGAGCCTATTAAGAGCGATTTTCATCGTTACTTTTATTTTTTTTATCTTCATTTTTGCTATTTCTTTTTTCTTTCCCCCTTTTGTTGGGACAATAGTTCACCAATAGTCTAGTGACCTCCCTAGATTTAGCGAGAGCCGGCCTTGCCGTCGCTCGAATGTGGCTAGACCTCGCCTGGGGAAGGCTTGCGACAGCCTCGGACGGAGACGGGGCGAGTTCGTGGATTGCCAAGGGAAGGCCTCGTTCGCCCCATCGCCGAGGTGCCAACCACCGGTGAAAAGGAAACAAAAAAAGAAAGAAAAAAATTTAAAAGTGTAAAATGAACAAAAAAAAATCCTTGATCATGTCCTTATTTTAAGTGATGAGAGCATTCAGTTTTTTTTTTTAATAAGATTCCTTTTAGCCTCTTATATTCAAAAAATATATATGGCCAAATCAAGTCCTTTTTTTGTTTGGACCAAAAAAAGGCCACGCTTTTACCACTCTTCATGTGACTTAGATACTCTTTGTCATGGTATTTTGACCATATTATCCTTATGTGGCGCACTTTTTTAACATTATTCTCCTATTTTTTTTGATTATTTTCCCTCTTTAGTTATTTCTTGATCTCTTTCCTTGCGGGCGCACTTTTCTTCTTTTCCTACTTATTTTTCCCCCGACCGTTTCCTCTTTTACCATTTTCCGCCTTAGACAAGCCTTAAAGAGTATGTAGACTCTAGAAGAAAGATTGACGGAAGAGAGAATGAGCCAAAAGTACGCGAAAGTTCGATGATAAGTTTAATTACTTAGTAGCGTACATCATCAGCTCGGCGTAAGATCGGCCAACCTCCCTGGCTTACGGCGGCTCGGCATGAGGCTAGCGGTGTTGTCGTCACCCACATCGTGTCGATCCGCTAGGGCTAAGGAGGAACGTGGAAGCGAACGGCAAAGGGCAATGAGCGAAGGCGAGGGAGATGGTGTGGGGATGGAGGGAGTTATCAAGGGGAATCGGGAGGAGTTTTGACACCATGTTGACAGAGCACGTGTTCTCAGAGATGCGGAGGAAGTGAGGGAGTTGGGAAGACATACGAGGTTGGGCAGAGGGGAGTGTCCTTCATCTGTTTCCTGAATTGCTTAACTAACAAGTTGGTTTGGACATCTTGCGACATAATTTGTCTCTCCTTTTGTGCTTTTGTTGGGGACCCACAATAAGCTTTAACTTAGCATAGCATTCGAATGTTTTAACGAGACGAAATTAGGTGAGAATGAGACACTAAAGCCATGATTGGAGCGAAAAAGTGGGAAACCGAGATAAAGAGGAGCGGTATTGTTGGTAGCACTCTAATGGCGTGGAAACATGAGAAGGAGAAAGGAAAGTGGGACTCGCGACGAAAGCGCCGGAGACAAAAAGAAAAGAAAAGAAGGGGACGGCATATTTAATCAAATAAAAAGAGGAAAATAATATTAAAGGTGGGCTATCTAAATGATCATATAAATCACAATATTATGACAGGGTATGTCACAGCCAAACGAAAAGTGAAAAAAACGCGATATAAAAAAAAAAAAACTCTTTGCAAGTTTCAACGGTAAAGAAAGAACCAAATTAGGAAAGAAAATATGGAAAACCATAAAAAAGGAAAATGGCATCAAATCCCCAATTCACCCATCTTCCGCTCTCTCCCTCTCTCCCTCTCTCTTCTACTTCGATCGTCGATGGACGCTGTCCCTGCACCACCGCCTGCGGCCGAACCTACGCCGTCTCTCCCTCCGCCCATCGACGCCCTCAATTCTTCTATTCCCGACCGCGCGAGTCCGCCGGCCGACATTCCCTCCCCGTCCTCAAAGCCGGTCGGGGGGAAGACCAAGGTCAAGAGAAAGAAGAAACTCAAGGGCGCCTCTTCGTATGCGGCGCCGTCGTCTTCAGCTTATCCTCCTCTTTCGCGTCCTGCCGAGAGGAGCACTCGCGTTCTGTGCAGACGCCGAGGCCCTCGGGTTCTGCTTGGCACGGCGCAGCCGGCGGGGGACGACGTGGAGGCAATCGCGCTTCCTCTCGGAATTTCATTTGGTGCCGTTGTTGCTCAGGTTGGATAAAGTTATGGTCTTTTTGTGAAAGTTACAAAAGAATGTGAATTCAGTCTTATTTTGGCATCTCTCTAGCGGATGGACCAAGAAGTTCTTCTTCTTTTTTGTGCTATTGGGTTTTTAATTATTTGGTGATTTCCGATAGACGGTGTTGTTTTCCGTGTCCTGGAGGATGAATTATGGATTTTCTGCCGATAGTGAGATGGTCTAATAGTTACAGCTAATTATCCTGCTCTCGATGCTTCGTGAATGGAGTTCATTGGGGAAGACACTGTGAAAGATCGTATATTGTTTTACTTCTGAACCACCATTAGTTCTTTTCGAAGTTTGAGATGAGAAATTTGAATTTTGAGGAACTCTTTGCTAGAGATCATTTACAATATCAAACTTTGTAAAGTCCGTTACTCTTGAATTTTGGTGCATTGAACGCGGGTATATATTATCAAGTTGAGTTTGCTTGATGGAATTATAAGCAAGAATGCTGAATAATATGTCTCCATCATCCTTAAAGTTGCGAACTTTCACAAGATATGAGCTTTTAATGCTTTTCTCATAGTAGAGGAAATCCAATGTGGCCTTGCCTTGGTCAACTGAATTAAATGCATGGTAGAATAGATAGACATGCCCTTGATCAGGAGAATCATAACATTAAGATTGGAGAGGTTCAATATATTCGTCTGAATTAATGTGCAAAAGTTTTAAGTATATGGTGTTCCCTTGTTGGAATAATTCTTGGTCTGCTGACCTTTCTACTTTACGGACCATTACTGTAGGTCCTGGAAAGGGAATATACGACACGAGGAAAAAGATGTCCGTCGATCATCTGTCACAGGTATTCTTCTTCTTTCCCTCATAGTTTGGGTCATAGGGTATGCTTGTTTTGCTTTGCATTTGATTGTTTGTCATGAACAGCAGCGTGCATTCCTAGATTATTGTTAATGGAGATAAAGCCCACTTTACCGTGGGTAGATGTAACTTGCTTTCGCCATCAGGTGCGATGATGCTGGAGCAAGTCTTTTAAATGTTTCAAGTCTAGTATGATATGCATTTGATGTACCCTTTTTCGCAAAGTAAATTGATTGAAGTATAATAATATGGATGATTCTCAAATATTCCGGGAAACAAATCACAATACTCATTGATTCCATTCACTGAATGACCTGGAAACATGCATCACAGTTTCTTTGCTCCGCATATGCGTCCTTTACCCTAACATGTTTATTAGACGCATTAAAGATTATCGTACTGGTTGGTTAATCTGTAAGAGTTCTGACATTTGCAGATTTGTACTTCTGCTGTCAGAGAATCGCTATCCAATGTAAGCAAGACTTTAAGCTGCTGTCTCATCAGTTGGATCTGGCTCACAAGTTGAGTTTTCTCGTTTAGTTCTGGTCAGTCCCACACGATTCCATGTTACTGAAGTTTGTCCACTCTGCTTTATTGATGTGGAACAGGGATTTGGCAACAAATTTACCGTTTTGCGAGAATCTTTGAGATGTCTTTCGGGAGCACATTGCGGACTCTTAGGTTGATTAGTGAATCCTCGTCACAAGAGGAAGTGTATCAGTTGGACCAACAAGATGTTACGGTTCCAACATCCAACATGAGTCCATGGGACTTTATGGACAAAGGAAGTTGTTCAAGCTCTTTGAAAGAGTGCAGAGCAGAACCAGTTTTGTGCCATTCTGATGGTCCCGATCATCTAAACACGTTAGAGGGGGCACAACAACATATTCAAGGAGATTCTATAAATTGCCAGATTAGCCGACAAAGAGAGGAAAATCAACTTGCTTGCATTTCTCGTTGCAGATCTGGACCTGTTATCAGCCAGCCCATAAGAAGCACCTTCGAGAAATCCGTCCTGGAACAGACTCGATCTAATGACCTTAAGGAAGTGGAACTTGGTCTTGCTGTGAAAAAGATGACACTAAAAGAAGCGCAGCTCTCTCTCACTTATGATGCGAATCATCTGGAGAGATCAAAGTTGGCTATGGGCATGTCAAAAGCGTCCTTCAAGGTAGAAAAGTTCAAGAATGAATAGAAGACGCAAGGCATTCGGAGCTACTTAAAAAGTGCATAGATTGTCTTGTTGCTGGTTTGATTATAATGTCTCTTTCCCTCTTATACGGAGCTTATGTCTTTTCCTACCAAAGAGTTGCTGAAGCTACCGAATCATGTTCGCCTTCAACCCAGGCAAGAGCGTTTTCTTCTGTTTATTTATTGCATCTCATGCTTGAATGTATAGCATACGCATCTTGAAGTGATGATCCAGTCCATAGGGGAAGTTCATTGAGGCAATGGATACTTTATTCTTGTATTGTAGTGATTGGGCTGGACAGTTCTTAGTTTGCGACAAGTAACTGTATCATATGTCTAAATGAACCTTAAAAGTGATCTCCAAGTCCAAAATTGTCGCGCTCTTTGGTGCAACAATCTCTCTTAATTAAATTGTAGTGATTTGAATGTTTCGTAATCATTTTTTGGTCCAACAGTTTCTAACGAGGTGGTAGAATTAGGGAGTTCTCGTGGTTAGTGGCGAAGTATGAAGGATGTGTCGTTGTGTTTCATCTGAAAATGAGAGGTTAGTGTAAAATATTCAGTGGTCTAAATTCATTTGTCTTTTTATGTAGCTAATATGACTGTCAGGAAGGACATGGGAGTTTCATTCTTCTTTTGCTTTGGTTTTTTGAATGGTCATTTTTATAATAGGGACTATCCTGTCCTCCAAAAGTTTCCTGATGATGTCCACTTCTCTCTCCTCAGCAATCCAGGCCTTGGTGGATCCCGGAGCCTGTGGTGTCTTTTAATTCGGGAATTCAAATGCTTAGATGTCAGGTCCAAGTTCTGAGCCGGATGTTGTTTGGTGTCCTGATGATCCTCACCATTGCTTATTTGCTCCTTCAGCGCTCCACAACTTCAACCAAACGATGCCGGTCACGTTTCTGCTTTTGCTGTTAGGAGTGGCTTGTGGATTCGCAGGAAAGCTCTGTGTCGACACTTTGGGAGGAAGCGGATATCATTGGCTCATCTTCTGGGAGACTATTGCTTGCTGCATTTCTCGTTGAATATATGGACATCAAAATTGTTTGTCATTCTCCATGGGCCCGTTTCCACATCCAAGTGATGAGGACGGATGCAGTGATAGTTCCATACTGGATTCGGCGGGTTTTATTCTATGCTGCTGTTTTAATCTTTCTGCCTTTGTTTTGTGGTCTTATTCCGTTTGCGAGTCCAGTTGAATGGAAGGATCATTTCTCCCAGCTCATTGTGGACCATTTGTCTGATAATAGCGATAGCGATCGGAGCTAGCAGCAGCAGTTGGAGGGTGTAAGAAGTTCGAGTAGGGTAATATATTTATTATAGGGCTCATTAGGTAGGGTTTGGATTGTAACTCTTTGTGATGGGCAGTGTTGTAATCATATTTATCTTATTTAGGAAGGAAACAGAAAGGCCATAAAAGAAAAGGGGGGCTGTTGAGGGTTGTATCATAGGATAAAGCTTAGAGAGCTTGTGCTTTGGTCTGTATTATTACAATGACGAGGATTAGTCCTTTCAACTTTTTTTTTTTGGTCGAAATACTGCAATCTCTTCTTATTATTTTAAAGATTTGATTTGCAATTCCCTTTTCTCCTACTTCGACTATTTGGTGAATAAAGTAAAAATGATGAGAAGTGCAGTGACTTGAATCATCTCATGGGCACGGCTGATGTGCTGCATAGCAGAATGGATATAGAGATGGTGGATTTACATTGAGAAGTAACCAGGACTGCCAATAATCTTGCTTTCAGTCTAAAGCCTAAGCATGGCAGCAAATGCACTGTTCAGATGAAGAGATCGTAGAGTTTTTCCAGAGTTTACGCTCAAGCGTTGGCTGAAAAGATCCTTGCATGAACACACTGAACATACATAAGACTTAAATGTACGCAATAAAACTACACGGTTGCCCCTTGCGGCGCACGGAGTCTTCATTAATTTGAAACGCCAACGAGCAGAATACCGAAGCATTCCATTTCTTTGAGAATAAACTGAAAATAGTACTATTTAAACAAAACCCATGTTGGAGATGACTCTACAATATGGAAAAAAAAAAAAATTCTGAGCATGAAAGTTTTCATTTCCGGGTGAGATGGGTAAGGAGGGCGCGCTTGATGCTCTTGAAATGTTATTTAACAACTTTTCAATAAAGGTACCTGAGATAATCCTCAGACCATCTCCAAGATCACAGAAAGGGGATTCTATCATCTGTCAATCCACCATCGTACCGCCATCTACCTAAATGCATCTTAACATGCTACCCACTTAGGCTGCATTTGGAATTAATTTTGGGAAAGGACTTTGGACATCCAAAGGCCTTTGGGCCAAATATTAGGTGTTTGATAAAAAATTTGTAAACACCCTCCCACAAAAGTGAGCATTCCCAAGGCCAAAAGCATTCTCGGCATTTGGAGAGAATGAATAAAAAAAAATTGCCCTTATTGTCCTCATATTTTTCGTTTACTCTAAGTTTAGCCCTTCCTCATTAAAATAGAAACTCTATCTGCATCTCGTCTTCTTTGGCGCAGCTTAGCAAGACCTATGCAGGCAAGACCACTACCGCAAGTGCCGCCGCTGCCGCTACAAGCGCCGCCGCTATGCCCTCCACGCACCCCCTCCTCTCCCCTGCTGCCCTGCCCGATGTCGGCGAGGTCGAGCCCCGTCATGGCAAGGCAAGGGTCGACCTCGCGATGAGGCGTCACAAGCCCGGATCTAGGCTTACGAGGTCGAGCCTTGCCCGACCATGGCAAGTAACCTTGCCGTCATTGCCTCACCCGGCGACAACAAGGCCTCGCAAGTCTAGATCTGGGCGGCGACATCGAGGCTTGGCCTCGCTGATAGCACCTCTGGTTGATCGCCGGACCAGCTGGAGGTAGAAGGGTTGGGAAAGAGAAAAATAAATAAAAATATTAAAATATTAAAATATTTAATCGCCAGCCAATAAAAAAACTTTTCAAATTTATATTTACCAAACAACATTTTCCCAAAGTCGCATTCCAAGGCATTTTTCAATTATAGTTCACCAAAAAATCTTTACATTTCACCAAATCCCTTTGATCTAAAAATCTTTGCAGTTCCCTAAAGGATTTCCCTTAAAGGTTTTCCAAAAACCTTTGGACCTATTTATGTATGGTCCAACGGCTGCCGACAATCTTCGACCAAAAAAAGAGGCTGCCCACAATCTTTCCTGAGCATTTTTCCTGCTCTTCATCACTTCATCACTTTTCAAAAGAGGAAAGCTTTTTTTATTTTCCAAATTTGTTGAACAATATCAGCCGAGTTCCACAGCAACTTAAAACTTGCCAGAACACCCAAGTGAATGTGTTATGACACATTTCTTTGCAATACACATCCAACTCGCTAATTCATTGGATGTCACCACAGGTTGGAAGCACAGATGAAATTGCTTAGATAAAAGTTCCTAACAATTTCTTTAATAAAACAAAATAATCTCGGCGATAAGTTGCAGTATTGAACATGAATGATCTATTCTCAATAAAAGATCCAAAGGATCTTAGAGAAGAGAGGAAGAACAGCAAAATGAGGGATTTGAATTTCCTAAAGCTCCCTGTTCTTCAGAAGTACATAGGCCTCAGAGATATATGTTACAAGCTACTCCTCTGGGAACTAAGAGAAACTAAAGATTTCTGCCAAAAAAATTGTAAATAAATGAAGATCTAATGGCAACTAAGAAATACAATCTCATGTCACCATCAGACAACTACTCTGCTGATCAAAAAGAGTAGTGCAGAAGGTGCTGCCACCTCAACTGGTGCACGAGAATTATCAAGCAACTCGCTATTTTACCACTAAGCAGCAAATTGAGAAGCAGAAAGTCTCCAGGCCAGGTCCCGCTTTTGCAGATAGATTAGCATCAGAGAACTTCATCCGCTTTTCCATAGTATCTGTTTATGAAAGGAACCTGCAAGGATCACAAAATTAGGGGAACCCTTAATCTCCACCATGAACTCAAACTGCACGAATAGCACAGGGCTTCAAGCATAATACCCCTTAAAAATTTAAAGCTAATTCAAATCAAAAGGCACTTGACGTTCTAAAGGTCAATCTGATTGAGTTGGGATCGCTATTTACGCATTTACCGGCAAATCAAATCAGATAGCGAAATCTGGATAATTTTCTTCAGTCCCAATTGTCCAACAATACCGAAGTAAAAATCCATGCTGGGACAAGAGGAATATTTTCTCGGCTATGCAGTAGCAGATTTTTAAGCTTAAATAGCATGAAATCTTCCCATACCAAAGACTGATGCACTGATATGATCCCATAGGCACATACTGGTGTATTCACAAACTAAACCATCTTTATCAGGGCCTTGCAGAACCCGATATTTGATGCAGTATTTCAAGTTTCCAACTTTCTAAGGAACTCTACTCTCACTAAATTCATTGGAAAGTGGATAGTAAGAAGGTTTTGAAGGGTTCCACAAGCAGAAATTTGATGCCACAGCTTACTAAAGGACTAGATCACAAATTTAGATTTACACTTCAATTTGAGGTTTATAATGAAGCTATAAAGTCCACTCCTTAAATTGAAGTAAGAAGCCCATTTCTCT
Source organism: Psidium friedrichsthalianum (assembly GCA_019149425.1). NCBI lineage: Eukaryota > Viridiplantae > Streptophyta > Magnoliopsida > Myrtales > Myrtaceae > Psidium > Psidium friedrichsthalianum. Next base: position 11,448 of record JAGVVM010003072.1, read on the forward strand.
TCTCACATACTGAATCATTGGGGATGATATCAACATGTATGAACTCAAGGATCTGAGGAATGGTCATCATAAAACAGAATTTCAATTGAAAGAATAGCTGCAAATGTTACAGTAGTGGCTGGTTCTCAAGCTTCGCCAATGCTAAATATAACATGTGAAGGAGTTGTACCTTAGACTTGGATATATCCGGCGTATCTGGTGTTTGCACGGGATAAAATTTATAGAACTTCATTGATTGCAATGCAGACTTAGTTTCCTCACTCATTTCTTCAAGGGCCTTTTTGCGAGCTTCCCTTGCCTTCAATAAACATAGCAAGCTTCCTTAATAAATGACAGAAGCTCTAGCATACACGTCAGTTTAGCATATTTTATGAGATACCTCTCTATTAGCTTGCTTCGCCTCTCTAACTGTCGTCTTCACATGCTCCTGAAAAAGAACTAAATCAAAATCTGCAGATGCTAAAAGTTACGAGCCCAGCCCATGTCATGTGCATAGATACAACGCCATACCATGTCATGCCCACGTCACAATCTGCATAGATACAACATCATACCTTGAAATCATCCTTTTGATCTTCGGTCAGATCCCCCTCGTTAATGAGATTATCAGTAAATTCCTGAAAACAATGTTTGAACAAATCAAATATAGGTTCTCTCGTGCTTTGCTGCCAGAAGGAGATCATCACAAAAATTACAGTTTCTAAGGAAATGAAAAACACACATGGATTTAGTTGCTAGGAATTTTTTTTCCCTGATAGTTGCTTCAAAGAAAGAAAGAAGGTTAACAAAAAACTGCAATAACATCCCTTTGTTGTTCTTAATGAGTTAAAGACCCTATCATAAGGTTCAATATGTCACGAGACAGATTCTCTAATGTTTTCCAAGCTGAGCAAACGTTGTACCTTCCTTTCAATCTAGTTAGATGAATATGCTGCCGTAAACATAATCCCAAGGTGCATGTTTTAAGATGCCAAGTATCTAACTGATTACAGCACTGATATGTCAACAATCAGTAAACTTGGAAGGTTTGGAGGAGCACCTGACCAAGAGAAGTTCCAATTATGAGCATCTTTCGTTAGGTTTTCAAAAGCTTGCCATACAAAGGTACCGTTTCAGTTACCATAAAGCCCTAGTTTCACAAACTCTAATTATGGTATTTGCAATTTCAAGAGATTTATAGAGAATATAATATCCAGAAGAGGTTGCGCAGAGCACAAAAACTGATAAATCTCACAGCTATCAAAACATGGCCTTATTTATACTATCAAATGTCAGCTGTTGCGGCATCGTCAAGGCTATAAAGGAGGATTAACATCTGTACCTCAAGTGTATCTAGGCCCCAGTCAAATTCACAAACAACCTGCAGGATGGAAAGGAGAACAGTCACATATAATTGTACCATGTAGAATAGCCAGCACAATCACCCTAACCTACATATGTGGTCATATATCATACAGCTAAAGAAAAGAAAAATGTCTTAAAGGATCTGCTACAGAAAACTCATCCATTAACAATAACTACATCACTTAGTTCACCGATATGATTTACTATTTGACATGAATGGATGCTAGTAGCTTCACATAGAGACTACTCCTATCCGGGAATCACTTACCGGTGGTTCTACTGGATACATAATTGTAACCTCAGTACTCTGCTCAAGCTGATCCTCCTTGAATGGCTGATAAAAATCTAAAAGAGAAGAAGATGAATTATAAAGGATATATTGTCAAATCCACTTGGGGTGCGCATATAATTATATTAAGGGCGATTTTACCATGAAGTATAACCCTAAAACTCATTTATACATGAAGAAAATTGGTTGACATATGCAGAAAGAGAATTATTGTACAACTTCAATAGAGTTAGCATATCTGCCTGTCTGATAAGCGCAAACGTTGAAGTCATGCATTACGTAGACTCTATAGCTCCAGATATGATTATTCATATAGCTCTCTCTAGCAGGAGATAAAATATGTCAGCCCCATTTGATTTTCTTGATGGACATCAAATGGGATAAAGCCTGATACAGCCTCTATTAGCAATATAAAAGACTGGCCAAGAATGTTAAAAATAGGCATTCTCTATCCAGGAAGAATATTTTATAGGAAAATGAATGCCTTCAAAAAGAGAGGGGTGAGAGACAGAGAGACTTGCAGCTGCCTCAACGATTGCCAACATCAACAGATGTCACCGACCACAGCATTGACCTTGCAGGTCACCAGTGATGCCTAGTTGCAACTCCTCCCCCCTCTCACTTGGAATGACCTTGATCTAAGAACCAAGTCAGTCATGAGGACCTAAAAGCCACTCCCTGTCAATTATGAACCGAGATTGGTCGTCCACACAAGTTCGCAATTTTCATATTTGCAGCCTCTCTCTGGCATACGTCACTGACCAATCACGGGTTAGCAACAACTAAATGGATTTCATCTTCCCTTTTTCTTTTATCCAATCATTCCCACTATATGAATCTTGCCGAGGACTTCCATAATTGTACCCTAGCTGGTTCAGTAAACTTAGATTTGAAGAGTTCAGTTTTTGCTTCTCACAACAAAGAACCAACAAAACCACCCCCTCTGCCCTTATGTTCCACAACCTAGGATGCATTCACAAGCAGCAAAGCACATTGCCATGTCCGTATAAACCCCAGAAGAAAAGAGAGATTCTAGTTCCATCGCTCCATATGAAGAAACTCGTATATCAGAAAAAGATCTTCCATATTAGTATGCCAATGATCATCTTCCATAGACCAATGAGGAGAGACCAGAAGAAAAAATGGACAAAGTACTAAATGCAACCGTGACTCACAAGGTAGGCAGTACTCATATTTCTTAACCCGGTCTATCTTCAAATGCTTCAAAGCAGCCCTGCAAGGAAAATATTTTTACATTATTGGAACATAATTAAGGTTTTCAGGAAATCAATAAGTCAAAACACATTAGTTGAAGAACTGCAATGATAAAATGCCATGTCTCAACTACCAATACAACTCAATTAGAGATACAGGATGCACATATGAAAAAAGATATAAATAATCAGGGTCAAAAGCTCAGCATCACCAATAGACAAACTATAACATTGCCTTCAACATCAATTAGTCAAGACATTTAAGTATGAATGATCCACTTCACCAAAAAATTCAAGGATATCAATGCACTAAATTTATCATCAAGATTAAAGTGTATAGCCATAGCAAAGGTTATATTCTTAAAAAACAACAATAGAAATAAGAAAAAGCATGTTCATAAAACAACACGACCTTGAACCTAGATCTCCAGAGAATTACAAAAAGAATCAATGCAACTTTACACACACACACACACAGAGCTAAGCAGATAGTCTGCAAAACTAACATAATGCTATACTAAAAGAATACATAATGATACCTCAACAATTGTATGACGTAGCCAAGGACCCAAAATGACATATAAGATGCATATTATATCATAGATAGAATCAAGGAAAACCATGAACTTGCGCTGCATGTTTGTCTGCGCTTTTGTTTGATTGTTCCATAAAATTGTGGATGGGAGGATCTATGTGCACAAGAGAGAGAGAGAGAGAGAGAGAGTGTGTGTGCGCTGAGGGGACTTGTTTACGTACCTTCGCTGCGTGCAGCTCAGAATAAATATTTGAGATTTCAACCTATCAACTTGGCTGTCTCTGCGATGCAATAAATGACACATTAGAACCCAAGAATAAATGGACAGACTAAAGTCAATTAGAATACCTATTCTCCAAAGGAATATATGGGACCCAATCCATTTTCATCTGCTTCATTGGAATTATTTCTTCAGACTCCCTTTGAACCGACTTAATTCCAATCTTATCAGATGGTGGAAAAGGAGATACAACCTGCAAACAAGGGACACACGTCACTACCTTACAAAAGTGGCAAGTACAAGTTGATTCTTCCAATAACTTGAAGGTGAGAGAAATTTATCAGACAACCTAAATTGCAGAGTTTGAAAGAACTAAATCTGTCAAATGTGAGCTTCTAATAAATTTCCATAGGAATAGCTTTATATAAGAAAATTAAACACCTCCCACAACCAATTTTATATATATATATATTTGACCATTATTTGACTTAGCTTTGTTCAATATACAAGACATAGTCATCAAACCCCCTGCTGGACATCGGTGATTTAAGTGGAGGGTCGTGGTGGGTTGCTGCGCTAGGCCCCCCCCCCCCCCACGAGGACTAGTCGTGCTTCAACGCTGGTTTAAGCACAAGCTCGCTGGCCTCGCGGACACCTTGGTTATCAATATATATATATATATATATATATATATATATATATATGTATACACACACACACACAGAGGACATAGTCATCAAGTACAAAACTTACAGCCACAACAGCAGGGATGTACATAATCTTGGACTCGCCCTTAAAAAAGACCAGTTGAGCTGCAGTAACAAAAATCTGTTCGTCAGGACACAGTGAAAAACATAGCAGTGAACTGAGGACACTCCGAGGCAAAACAGGATACAATTATAAGTGATGTTGGAAAACATCTGTTTCCCTTTTGAAAGTCTACATTCAGTTATCAGTAAGGGAGTCCAAGAAACACATACGTTCTGTACATCCAAAGAGATAAACTTTCTTGCCGTACAGCTTCCCCCCCTCCTCAAAAGCTTTCTGCAGAAGTCCCAATTAGATTAGATGTTTATAATATAAGCAATGACAACGAATTGGATTTTCAGTCTCTTTCCCAATCCAGATATTAAACATAACACCAAAAAAAGGCTGATCTCACTTCAAGATTAGAGAAATCCCAATTCATTTGGTAGACCGTGTCCAATTGATCCCACTGCCATAAGAATATCAGTGCATGTCAGCAACAAAGAAATGCCACACAGATAAAACCAAAGAGTAAACACATTCCATTGCAAACCTCTGTTCCCACAGGAAAGACAGCTTTCCACAAATCTTCCTGCAAAGCAAATTTAGAACATCAACTTAGGGCTCGTTTGACAAAATTGAAGAATAAGTGCTGACAATTTAAGTACAGAATTCTAAGTAACAATTATAGGTGCTGAAAATAAGAAAAAGTAGTTGTTGCAAACAATGAAAAATTGATCACGAAATATTACAATTTCTTACCGTACATGGAATGGTGATTGCCATTCGCAGGTTCTAACAATATGATTGGCAAGATTCTAATTACCATCAGTAATATTTTCTACGCAATGAATTAAGTAACACCTTACCCCATCAGGTGTAATTTTTAGACATATCGTATAGACCAGTGTTAGTTATGATTGTCGAACAAGTTAAGTGTTGAACCTTTTAATTTCAGCGCTTAATTGGCTTATCAAAGAGGCCCTTGGACCAATGCATGACGATACACTTGCATGAATATGAAAGGAAGGCACTTGCTCAAAGTAGTCCACTTGAGGACATCAATCCTAAATAATGTTCCTTGTGGACGTTCCACCCATTTAAAATAACATCTAGTTGACTAGGCATTGCGTAGAAGCTACATTTAACATCTCCATTTTTTTCCCCTTCTAAAATAGTATTTAGTAAAAAGGGAAACCAATTACATTTGGGAAGGAAAAGCAGAAGAATTCACCAACTTCAAGTGTCAGATGCTAAGCAGTCTCCATGACCTAACTGTTTCAAACATTAAAATCCGAAACCCGCAATCCCGTTACGAAATATAAAGCAAATGCTCGCATATTCTTCGTCAATGCATCCATATCCAAAACCACATCTACTTAGCTCACCAAACAAAATGCGGCCCCAAATACTCAGAACCCCAAAATCTGGAGAAGCAACACAAGAAACTCTGCATGACTATAGGAGCCAGAAGGCTTTTGTTGTGTAGAAATCCACCACCTTTTTCATATCCTCAAGATATCCATGCATGTAAAACAGTCCAAGATAATGTTCTTTCATGACGTTTCATCCCATTCAAAAAAGGACCAACTTGACTGAGCAGGGATAGCAGCTACGCTCAAGAATCCAACAACACTCGAGTTAACTAAGTAGGGAGAGAAGCAAAATTCCAGAACTACATCCGCCTAACAATCAAAGTCATATTGCAACGAACGGAAACGAGAGCATAGTTAACATTGACAAAAATTCGAGGAGGACAAAAACAGTTACATTCACCCGAATTCGAGCGTCGGATGCTCACCATTCCCAAGTAACCTCGCTGTGATTTTCAAACATCACAATCCGAAACCCACGTTCCACTAACAAACTGTAAACCAGACAATCGCATATCATCGCAAGTGCACACATTCTGAAACCTGCCCCTACTGAGCTTACCCAAAAAAAAAAAAAATTACGCTTGACCCCATTCCCGAGCCCTAAAAACACGGCAGGAGCGAACATGAATGGCTCGCGGGCCGGAACCTTCACCGAGCGAATCAAATCAACTCCCCCCTCCTCACGAAAGACGCCACCCGACAGACGCGCAACCCAGAAAAAACAGCGAGTTGCGATTTTTACCAAGTTGCGTTTATCCTCGAAGAACTCGGGCTCGGCCTCCGGCTTGGCGGCCTTGACGCGCTTGTTCGCCCGGGCGGTCGTCGTCTTGGTGGATTGCTGCTGCTGCTGAGAAGACGACTGGGCGTCGCCTCGCTGGCTCGCGGTCCGCTTCGCTCTCTTCCCCATGCTTCGACGATGGGCGATCGATTCAGCTGCGACAGCTTGAGAGAGAAGTGAAGAGAAGAAGACAGAGAATTAGGTCTTTTTTTTTGGGGGGGGGGGGGGATTTTGATTTGGATTTGGGCGTGAAAACAACGCGGTTCAATCGGCGCGCGAGGTTTTGGCGTCTGTCTGCAGATTGAAACGATTTGGTTGGCACCCAAAAAAAAAAAAAAAACAAAACAAAAGTCATCCGTTTGAATTCAGATGGTGGCGTGGGGACAACGGCTGGCTATTGGGAGGAAACCAAAAAACAAAAAATAAAAAAACAATTTGCAAAACAAAGCCGCCATATAATTATGAAGTTCCTGGCAAGCAAAATTGAATTTTGAAATGACTCAATCATAAACATGTTGTTTTTCTTGCATGATGTGAAGACAGCTAGTATGTCCAAAATATGTGATGTTTCTTTACCCAAACTATTTTTCACCACAAAAACCTTCAAACTAACACACCTACAATAAATTTACTCCAAATAATTTTTTTCGACCACCAAAAATCCTAAATCGGTGCATTTGTGACAAATTTACCTCAAACTAATTATTTTGACCATCAAAAAGCCCAAACCAGTACGCATGCGACAAATTTACCATTTGTTAGTTTCCGTTAAATTGGATTAATACCATGAAAAACCCCCAAATTGATACAATAGAAGGTAAAAACCTAAACGTGTATATCTGACAATTGCCACGTGTCATCCAACTCGGCAATTTGACTGTAAAATTTAACGAAAATTAACAGTGGGTAAATTTGTCGCAAGGGTATCAGTTTTGGGTAAAATTATCAAAAGTGTACCAATTGAAGATTCTTGGTAGTTAAAAAAATATTTTATGGTAAATTTGTCAAAAGTGTATCAGTTTAAGGCTTTTTGTGGTATTAACCCTTAAAAATATTCTAATTAGGGTTGTAGATATATCGCTGCCGGCAGAAATAATGAATGCAAACCTACAACCCTCGCGAAAGATTTTATTGTTATTGAGGACCTTTCACTTTTGACTTAATTATAACTTTTTTTTGCTTCAAGTATATTATTTTTCATGTTTTTTTTTACATAAATCCATGGTAAAAGTGATATTTCATACAAAAAAAAAAAGAAAATACAAGTTTACTCCTTCGAAATCGTGTACAGAAGTGTTGATAGCTGTAACAAAATGAAAGTTAAGATGAGTAATATGTAACATTTGAGAATTTAGAGGCAAACATACGATACCCCTAAATTTGAAGGATTTTCGTGAAATTTTTTTTCATTTTTCCTTTGTATTACGACTTGAATATGAAAAACCAAGTAACTTTTCTCAAACATTATGAGCCAAGGTATGAGATCCTAATTTGAATGGATCTTAGTCGTTTTTATCCTTCCCCAGATATCCGGTATTATCTTCTTCTTCTTTTTTGCAAATAGCGTGTGCAATGGACAAGTGAGTAAATTCATTACCTTACTCTATTTCTCATTTTCATTATTAAAAATTTAATTTTTTTTATTCTACAACAACCTTCCTAAAGGTATTTTAAATCTCAAAATAACTTTCTCTATCTATAAATACGTATTAAATTCCTTGGTATTATATTTATTTTACAATAATTTGTTTCCATATTTTACAATTCAATTTTGCTTCGAATGTCAAATGCGCGTGCACATTTGTATGCATATATACAATGTCCTATTTTGAAATGCACAATCCATATGAATAATTATGAGAAAACCGTTCAAAAAATTCTAAACCCATTACACTTACGTCAATTCAGTCCAAAGTCTTTTAATTTTATCAATTGAGTTATAAACCTTTCAATGTTTTACGAATTCAGTCCATTTGATCAATTTTGGTCAAAAATCATTGGTGTAGATACCAATTATCATACGTGACGCAGCCAGTAGGACAACTGGTGCTGACGTGAGCAATATTTAATTATCTTATTGATTTTTATTTATTTTTTATTGTGTTCAATTATCCTTTTTTTACCTTTTTATTTTCTTTTTACTTTTTCCATTTTTCTCCTTCGGCCTCGCCGGATCCTCCTCGTCTGGGCTGATGAGGGTGGTTGACCACCTCCACAACGAGGCTTGACAAAGGGATAAAGGAAAAAGGAAAAAAAAAGAAGAAAAATAATAAAAATAAGTCCAACAAAAATATTAAAATATTAAAAAAAATTGTCCACGTCAACGCCTATTGTTTCAAGATTGGTCGGATTGACTCAATTGACAAAAGTTGAAAAAATTTAGAACTCAATTGACAAAATTATAATGTTTAATATTATATTAACGAAAATGCAATAGATTTAGGACGTCTTGAACAACTTTTCCGAATAACAATACAGTAAACATTAAAGAATTTCAGTTAGAATTTCATAATTGTTATGTTGAAATACCAATGGTGAATCAAAATATTATTTTTAAGGGACATCCTATTTTTAAGGCCTTATAAGATTGATATGAATAACAATAGACTAAATATAACAATATTCACTTAGAATCATGCAGTTATTGTGTCGAAATAGCAATAGCGAACCAAAGTATTATTTTGATGAGAAGTGCTATTTTTAAGGCATCAAAATTGCTTTTTGCTTGTCCAGGATACTCTGAATTAAATAATTTATAATACTTTATCAAAGGATAAATGCATAAATTGATAATTCAATTTCTCCTGATGCTTATTTCAATTTTTTAAAGCATGATCTTTTATTTTTTATACACAACCTTTCCAAAAGAGGGTTATAATCGTGAAAGATTTTCCTTTCCCATAGTATGTGCACAATTTCTTCATATCACACCGATATTTTATCTTCACCAATCAGTAATTGGAGTATTCTGTAATAAGATGATTATACGAAATCTTTTAATGGTCAATACAAAACGTGAGCGCATTAGCTACTACATTATATGCATGGTAAGATTGCTCTATTTTGTTTTATTGACCAAAGTAGCATATCGAAACATAATGACAAGTAATATAATTAAAAATACAGGACAATATCACATTGGTTGATAATTGAACTAGTATATAGTAAAAAGACAATCTGCAATGTTCTGTACTATTACAGAAAACAAAGAGGACCTCTTATTTTCGAGGGACCTCAATAATTTTTCTTCCCAAAAAATATCTTTAACTATGTATTTTACAATAATTTATGAGAACAACATATGAAATAATAATATAATTCATCACTCACCAATTATAATTTGGAGGTTTATAAAACAACCTTTGTAAAAGAGGTTCAAATGTTGAATATTACTCTTTCCTTAATATGTTTATACAACATCTTGCATTTTAATGAATCCAATTTCTAATGATTCAAAATTTTCTCAATCAGATGGTTTTTTGCCCATCATTTGCATGCACGCAACTTTGTGTGCGTATTTTCTAGTAACAAGGTGTAAATCAATTTTGTTGATAGATATGTGTCGAATGGTAAATTATAGATGGACCCATTATGTGTGTGTGCACATGTTTCTTTTAGATCTTCAATAGTTTTCAATTTCAACAATTTAAAGTGAACTGAATTTGATAACTATACATAATAATCAAATAAAAAATAGATAATATATTATCTTTCATGGAAAGCTAATGCTTGCCCATTTCTTGTGGCACTTGACGTTGCACTTGCCACGTGATATGCAAAACATACATTTTGCCAAAAGGTTACATTTGATCAATAGACTTTATTATTTTGATCTATGATATCTACTTCTTAGCTCTTATTAATTTTGAATTTAAAAAAGAGATGAATGAACATCACATATAAAGTGATATGGATTAATATAGTAATACGGTTATTTTCTAGTTCCTTATGAAGTGTAAGTCGAGATAAGTTACAAAGGTTCAAAAAATAAAAATGAGGGAAAAGGTTACAAAGGATGTGATTTAACACAAAAAAAGGAACTAAAAAGGGTTAATATCACGCACGCGACAAATTTACTCTAAACTAATTTTTTTACACCAAAAATTCCAAAACCGGCACACTTGTGATAAATTTGTCATTCATTAATTTTCTTTATATTTTACTGTCGAATTTACTGAGTTGATGATACATGATAATTTTATGGGTATACCAATTCAGGATTTTTACTCTTTGTTTATCACTAGAATATCAATTTGAGATTTTTCATGGTATTAACCTAATTTAATAGAAATTAATGAAAATAAATTTGTCATAGGTGTACTAGTTTGAGGTTTTTTTATAAGTAAATTTAATTTGGGTTTTTCATGATGAAAAAATTAGTATGGGATAAATTTATTACAGATAGATCAGTTTGAACTAAAAAAGGGGCCTAGTTTCCAAAATCTCGCTCGAACCTTTTTTTTGTCTCGAAAAAAACCTCATACTTTAAGTAAAAAAAATCATTAATTTTTATTTAATATCAAATCTATCTCCATTAGTTATCTATCAAAAATCGTCGTTACGTCTTCCAATTTTCATATCCTATAACGATTTTATTTTGGACAATTTCAGCAGTTTTTAATTGAGATGTATTTTGTTATCTACGTGGAAATGCCACGTCGGTCCATACTTATCACCTCATTACTTTGATGATGTGGATTTTATCGATTTGGAAATGTCACATCAAGTTGAAATTGGGCTAGGTTAAATTTGAGAATAGATTGAAAGTTTGTGATTTTTCTAGACAAAATAAAATTCAAAGCAGATTTGGAACTAAATGTAAAGGCGATCGTTTTTTTTAGATAAAAGAATGTTCAAGGTAAAAACGAAGTTGGGAGGTTTTTTTAGACAAAAAATTTTCGGGATAGATTTGAGATCTAAAGTTGAGGTCTTTTTGGGAAAATTCTAAATAAAGCCCCAAAATCCTATCATTTTCTCAAATAAAGGACCCAGAGTGAATATTATTCAAATAAAGATCTGGAGTGGCAATAGAGTTTCAAAAAAGGGTCCGGCCTAGAGGGCATTTTTGTTATTTTTCAATTTTATTATTTATTTATTCTCTATTTTTTTCTATTTTTTTAAAAGACACACATAGGTGAGGGTGGCGAAGGTTGGCGAGGTCACCGGCCTTCGCCTTGACAAGGTTGGGGTCGTCGGCCCTCCCTTGCTGAGGGTGAGGGCTCGATCCTCCATCGACCCTCTCTCGATAATCATTTTAGGCATTTATTTGAAATAACGTTCATTTTAAATCCTCGTTTGAGAAAATGAGGGCATTTTAGGTGTTTATTCGAAACAACATTCATTTGAACCCTTATTTGAGAAATGAGAAGATTTTGGACCTTTATTTGAAAATTTTTCAGTTTTTTTAGATAAAAAAAGTTCGGCGTAGGTTTGAATTGGACTTAAAACCAGTGTTTTTAAAAAAAAAAGGGAATTAAGCTTTTTTTAAAGAAAGGGAACAATAAGAACGACAAACCGAGCAAGGGCATGAATCGTTTGCCCGGGTTTATAGGAGGTTCTCAACTGTACTGTTACCTCCGGTCGGAGACTAGCGAGCAATGAATCGTTCAGCATCGTCATCACCGTTTCGGATGCCGTAAGACCCACGATTCATCGCATCTCCTGGGCTGCATTCCGTCTGCAAAGCTCTTCATTCGGGACAAAAAGGGGCTTCTTCACTTCGTTTTCAGGTGATGAACTTACCCAAAAGTTGCAGCTTCTGCTCTTCTGAATGCAGTTTGTTCCATCTGAAGACGATCCTGGAGGAGATTGAGAGAGAATTTGGGGTCTTTCGGTAGTTCGTACGGGGGTCATTTCCGTTCATGCCTTTACCTTGTTTCGCTCGCCCTGCTCTTTGATCCCATATGCGCATGTTCATTTCACTCTGCTCCGTCTCTTTCTTTCGCCGTCTTTCGTTGAACCCCGCGAAGCTATGCAGACGTTGTTTCTCAGCTAAAAGTCCGGACATAAGGGATGGTCTCAGCAGTTTCCTGATGAGAAGCTTGAATTTTCCCCGGCCCCTAGCGCTTGCCGTCTCGAACCGGTCCACCCGGGCCACTGCCAATTCCGTGGAGAATTCTCGAGCTGTGATGAATTATTTTCAGAAACTCGGGTTTTCCGATGCTCAGATTCGGTCTTCCGCTATTGTCTGTCCGCAGATTTTGTTTGCTGATATTGGGAAAACCCTCAAACCGAAGCTCGATTTTTTCCGAGGGCTGGGTCTCGTGGGTGCGGAATTGGGGAACTACATTTCCAAGAGCGCGTCGGTTTTGTCGGTGAGTTTGAACAAGAGATTGGTTCCCAATGTCCAGATCCTGAAAGGAGTTTTATTCGACGATAAGGACAATAGAGATTTGATTGTGGTTCTGCGAAGGTGCAAGTGGATAGTCTCTAAGGACCCTGAATCAGTCCTCATACGCAACATTGCCTTCTTGGAGAGTTGTGGTGTTACTGGGTGTCAGCAAAGAATGTTATTGAAGAGGCAGCCAAGTCTCTTTGTTGCGAAAGAGGCGAGACTTAATGATCTTGTTTTGCGTGTCCTCAAAATGGGATTTTCACTAAATTCTGGGATGCTAGCTCATGCGCTCTACTCAGTCAGTTGCATCAGTGCCAAGACCTTAGGGAAAAAAGCGAAACTGTTTAGGCACTTTGGGTTCTCTGAGGAGGATGTCGTTTTAATGTTAAGAAGGGCACCGACTCTGCTCAGGGTCTCCGAGGAGAAACTAAAGTTTGGAATTGATTTTTTGCTCAACATAATGAATTGCAAAAGGACTTTGATAGTCAGTAGACCCTCTTGTCTGATGCACAGCATGGAGGATCGCGTGGTCCCTCGATGCAGAGTTTTGCAGGTCGTTAAATTGAGGGGGCTAATGAAGAAGGACCCAAGTTTCACTGCAATGCTGGAATTAAACGAGGAAGCATTCGTAGAGAGATTCATATCACGGTTTAGAGATGATACAGACCAGTTGCTTATAGCTTACAAAGGTCATATTCTAGACGTATAGGCTGAGTGGACATCTAATTAAAGCCTTGTAATATGTTACATCATGTAGGAGGGCTAATTTGTTCGAGAGGCAATACTTTGTGAGGGGGTTTTTGGATCCCTGCTGAGCTGGAGATGGAGACCACTGTTTACCCTTTGAAACTTGTGTTCAATGGCTGGCCATTCTTCTTTTGGCTTTTGATTAGCTACAATGGCTAATTTTTGTCCTTATCGCTTGATGTATACTCTTCTCCGGATGGCTCTCTTGCATAAAACCCCAAAGCTATCAGGGTATAGACATTCCAAGTAGAAGCTGCAATGAGGTTGCTATGCTGACTGGTTAGTGGCAAAGCATTTATTTTACTGCTGGAGTCTTGGAGTGCACAGAGAAAGATGGCTCGGTTTAACAGCAAGCATTACTGCATGATGCTATCCTGGAAGAAAAAAAAAAGTTGTTTTATATCACTGGCATTTATTTCCAAATAGATCACCATTTTTTGATTGCACTAGGCATGACTAGGTTTACAGTATGTTTTAAATTCCTTAGTAGTGCTGTAGGTTCCAATGTTAGATATAACTATAAATGAACAGTTTCCTTGTCATTTTTTTGAATTGGGAAAATTGGCATGCATAATCTGACAAATTGCTTTGAGGAAATAACCTTTTTTTGTCTAATGTTAGCTGTGAGGAACTCACTTTTACCCCCGATTGCTGCTTGTTCTGTCTCGAGCCCTCAAGAGTCACTATTTTTTTTTTTTTTGTTGTACATAAAATAGTCTGATAGGTAGTCCAATGGACAAAATGTTACTTTCCTTACTAAAGTAAGAGTCTGGGACCTCATCATGCGAGTCATTAGGTTTTTATCCTACTTCTGTCTAGATCTCGCGTTCTTTTTTTTTCTCCTTGCCCAATAAATATAGGGATTTTCATTTTTTCTTAATTTTTATGTGACCATTTTCTCGTATTGTACTGTTTGCATCTTTATTTTGTGCTGGTTATATCTTTCTTCTAATTTATCTTCCTTCTATCCTAGTCTGAGATATTTCTTGTTGAATTGTTTTCATTCTAGAATTCTTCCCTTGAGAAAGTAATCTTTTGATCATTGTCTACATCTCACTGATGAATAGTGCCCCATAAAAGTTCAGCTTATACAGGTGATGAGCTCAATGATCACGGACGGACATTGAGCTCATCACCTGTGCAAAAGCTCAAGGGCTTTGAGCGAAGTGGGTTTAAACGTCCTAACATCGATTTTGACATTCTGCTTGTCCAAATAAGCTGACTTAAATGCTTCTAAGTTACATCTATGGAATGAATACGGATTCTTCAGGGCCATATAGTCTTGTGGAAATTGCTCTATCAGAGTGCTCTCTTTTGTCCCTATCTTATACTCTAGATACCTTAAGTTCATTTCCTTCGAGGGTACTCCAAAGTATGTTTTCGCAACCCATTCCACACCATCTAGCGGCACTACTTGTATCATAACTGCACCCTCGGGAAGGAAGAGGGCATTAGTAAGTCCAGCTCCATGTATTCCCATCACCACATCACAAGAGTTCACTATCTCTGCGAATTTGTATGTACCCCTCAGCGACAATCACTTCAAACCCCATACTTTCTGCTGTCTCTGCAATATTTGTAGAATTAGTGAACGATCGAGTCCTTTTCCTCGATATTACCAAAAGACGAGGCTTTCTAGTGTCGCCATGTCTAAGTCTAACCTCATTTCTCCTTGTCAATGAGTAGGTGCTTCTCAAAAACTCTCTGAAGTCTCTCATCATGTAGGGGGACATGGAAGGATCTATATGTAGCTCTCCATGACGCTGAAGACCCATGATGATGCTTGGGAAACAATGAAGATCTTCTTCTTGGTCAATATTGATAATTGTGTAGTAAGAAAGATTTTGTAAAATTGCTCGGAACTTCGTGACCCACCAAGAGCTGTTATCTGAAACGAGGAACTGCACCTTTCCATTGAAGGGCCTGGACGTTAAGTACAACGGAATTATGATATCACTGAAGTCATGGAAATGGTTTCCTGCATGTCCTCCGGTGGAGAAGAGAATGGAGACAATGGTATGATTTCTAGTGCACTGAGGAACTTGTACATCTGAAAATGCAGGTATAACCGACCATTCTCTGACGCGATTCATTGCTCTTAATTCTTTATTTCTTGCATACGGTCTTATTTTCCAGGAATTGTATCCTCGAAACAATTTTTTTTTTCAGGGAAAGGGATGAAAACTGTGAAGGAATTGGCATGGATCCTCAATTCACCAGTTATGTTATATGAATCTGATCTTAGGTCCATAGCATGGCACGATGGCTCTCTTTGCTTCATCACATTTTCCGCCACTACAAGATTATTAGCGAAATAAACAGAACCTCCAACACAAAACGAAGTCTAATCAAATGAGAACTCAATATATACATTTAGGACGATTATGTACTCAGCTGATCAGTCATTGAAGATGCAGTACCCTGGAAAATCGTGGAATTGGATCGTTGCTCCTGTTTTGCCATAGTGTTTTCTAGAACTGCTAGAGGTATGGACACATTTGATGAACCTTTCCGATTGACAACCGCAAAATCACTGAAAAAGCAGGGAAAGTTAATGTACCCTACAAGATTTCTGCAGAAAATTTGCCAAACACTGAAAATGCAGCATCTGATAATACATCAATTTCTGGACCATGAGGTCAGTATTAGAACATGTTAGGAGCTTCAGTTGAGAACTTGACACTTTGGCTTGTGACTGTTTCAGTTCTTGCAAGAGACAAGGTGGATTACTCACCCGTCGGTGAAGGACCCAAGGTAAGGCCTCAACCTGAAGACAGCGCAAAAGCTCAAAACAAGGACAAATGCTCCATACACCAACTTCTTCCGCTCGAACCTGCAGAAGCTTCTTGCAATGACCGCATCGTTCGCCATCTCGACTTGGACTAAGTAGCATCTAGCAAGGCGCATCGAGAGAAACCGCCAGAGTGTGCGCCTAAGAAAGCCTGATCATGTGGTTGATCGTACGAACCCTCTTCTCACGGAGAGGCCAGATTCTCAAACATGATGACCATGAAGCAGGCCTTAAGATGCCATTTTGGTATGAGGAGTTGAAGTTGAGTTGTATTTTCTATGTGATGAGTTGATGCCCTTCACGTCCTTCATTTCTGTGTGGTTGTCTAGTTGATTATTATGTCCTAACAGTGATGGTTGAGAGGGACTAATCTCTACGAAATGAGCGGTGTGCTTTATTTTCATGCATTATTTGAGATTTAAGGGCCGACGTGTACTCCACTATGGCCATTGATTAGGAGAAGTTGACTCGTGAGAGAAATTATTGTGAACCTCTGAACTAATAATTATTAACACCTTTGCTGGACTTGTACTAACAATGAACGGGACGTCTCACCCGGTTTGCCACTAAATCGCGTGAGAACAATGTTAGGGATATGAATTTTATAAAGTCTTGGTAAATTGAAATGGTATTCAGACATGTGGAGCATATTAAGATGTCCATGCAAAATTTGTCACGTAATTTTCCAACCAGGTTTACATGTCAGTGTTTGAATTTCCGGGCGTCATCGAAATTCGACATGCGCGAGACATTGTATAGTTCTCGTCTTCCTCCTCCATTGAGATATGAGAGTTGGGTTCTGTTACAGTTTGTTTTGCATTGTTTGTCAAATTCACAATTAGTTCTCTTGTTTATGGAATTTATATATTCCTTGTATACATCGTTCGGCTCCATCTATAAACTTAAACACTTTGGCTCGTGATTTGGATGGAGGGGGCGGCTTTCTTCTAGGTGTATACTTCAATATGATCCATGCTCAATCTAAACGGCTTGTGAATTTTGAACTTTCACTAATTTTAAATCTTTGCATTGATAAAGCACGCTTATTATTAAACCCCAGTAGCCCATTTCCAATCCTTAGATAAAGGGTTAACTTGAATATATTAATTGCTTCATACCACATCATTTCTCTGATGTGAGACTTCTCTAACACAATTTATACGTGTATCTTAACAAAACCAAATGAAAAATAAAAGTTCAATAAGAAAATTGTGTTGCACTGATGATAATTAAAGAAGAGATATAAGCATCGTATCATTAATGAAGCTTTTCATTCATCGCATCATTAAAGAAAACAAAAAGATATGTTTGATTTGCATAAAATGAAAGATTTGAAAACTATTTTCCTCGTTCGACCGAAAAAAAGAAAGAAAACTATTTCCCTCCCAATAATAGATTGTATAGTTTGAAATAACTAGTTAATAAAAAAACATTTTTATCATAGACGACATCTACATAATTTTACAGACGATGAATATATATTTCGTTTATTCATTTCTGTAAGCAATCATTTTTAGAAAAATATATTTTTTAAATCATTTATTTTTTTTTGGGGGATGAATGCAAGTTTCAAATTAATTTTTTGTTCACTACTTAAATTATGTTTTTTTATGCCAACATTTATATTCATTGGTGGACTTATTTTGTTTATTCATGTTTTGTAAGCAAAATAAATGATCATTTAATGATTTTTTTTAAAGATTATTTGATTTTCATGAAATGAATGTATTTTAAAATTATTTTTTTGTTCATTCCTTAGATTGTGCTTTTCTTTTTTAGCCAAAATTTATGTTTTGCAGTGCCTTTTTATTCGAATTATTACAGATTTAAGATAAAGGTGACGTTGGTATTGGCGTTGACCGTGGATCTATTCGCGCCAACTTCTGTCGGTTGGAAACGGAACTCGAACTGTTTACCATTCGAGCGCAACGTGAATGTTGTGACACTTCATTTGTCAGATGGTTTGCCCTCAAAAAGCATTCTTTGATGATGGAAATCTCGAACCCACCTGCCTTTCCTTCCCCTTCGGATTCTTATGCTTATCTGCTTCGGACCAGCCTAAAAAACAGGGACCCGTTCGGCGGAAGATCAGTCCATGCTCAGATAATCAAATCGGGTGTGCATCTTGGGTTGTTCCTGATGAATAATCTCATGAATTTCTACGCTAAATCTGAGTTTGTGGACGATGCGCGCCGCGTGTTCGATGAAATGCCTGAGAAGAACACATCTTCTTGGAACACCATCCTGTCCATGTATGCGAAGCAGGGTTTTGTAGACACAGCGCATCGCTTATTCAGGGAGATTCCTGAACGTGACTCTGTTTCTTGGACCGCGATGATTGTGGGATATAATCGGACTCGTCGTTTTGTAGATGCAGTTCAATTGTATGTAGATATGTTGTCAGAGAGAGTTTTGCCCACCCAGTATACTTTGACTAATGTCCTCGCATCTTGCGCAGCTGTTAAAGCTTTGATTGTAGGTAGAAAGATTCATTCTTCAGTAGTTAAACTTGGGTTGAGTAGCTCTGTTTCTGTGGCGAATTCTCTCCTTAACATGTATGCAAAGTCAGGTGATCAAATGACAGCCAAGATGGTATTTGATAGAATAAAGTTGAAGAACATATCAAGTTGGAATGTGATGCTTTCAATGCATATGCTTTCTGGGCGTTTTGACCTTGCTCTTGCCCAGTTTGATAGGATGGACAAAAGAGATATTGTCTCTTGGAATTCGATGATTGCAGGTTTCAATCAGCATGGGCATGATGCTGAAGCACTGGATTTTTTCTCGAGGATGCTTGAAGATCATTCTCTGAAGCCTGATAAATTTACTTTGGCAAGTGTTTTGTCGGCCTGTGCTAATCTTGAAAATGTAAGGCTTGGGAAAGAAATTCATGCTCACATGGTGAAAAGTGTGTTTGATATGTCAAACGCAGTCGAAAATGCTTTGATCTCGATGTATGCAAAGTCTGGTGAGGTTGAAGCAGCAAGACAAATTGTTGAAAAATGTGGGACTTCAAATCTGGATGTAATAGCTTTTACAGCATTGTTGGATGGGTATGTGAAGCTTGGAGATGTAAATCCTGCCAGACAAATATTTGACTTACAGATGGAGCGGGATGTGGTTACATGGACAGCCATGATTGTAGGTTATGTGCAGAACGGTTTGACCGAAGACGCAATAGAGATTTTCAAACGAATGCTTAGAGAAGGCCCCAGACCTAACAGCTATACTTTAGCTGTTATGTTGAGTGTAAGTGCAAGTTTGGCTTCTTTAAATTATGGAAAACAGATCCACGCTAATGCCGTAAGAACACGTGAATCATCTTCTGTATCTGTGAGTAACGCACTGATAAACATGTACGCGAAATCTGGAAACATCAATGATGCAAGAAAAGTATTCGGGTTGGTACATGACAACAGGGACACAGTCTCCTGGACTTCCATGGTTATTGCTTTGGCTCAACATGGTCTTGGAGAAGATGCCCTAGAACTGTTTGAGAAGATGCTCGCATTAGGCATGCAACCGGACCATATAACTTATGTTGGCGTTTTATCTGCCTGTACGCATATTGGACTGGTTGAGCAGGGACGCAGATATTATGACAGGATGCGACATATGGACAAAATTGAACCCACCCTAAGTCATTATGCCTGCATGATTGACCTATATGCGCGTGCCGGATTGCTACACGAGGCCCAGAGGTTTATTGAGAACATGCCTATCGAACCCGATGTTATTGCCTGGGGTTCACTTCTGGCTTCATGTAGAGTGTACAAAAATGTGGAACTTGCAAGGGTTGCCACAGAAAAGCTGCTTGTCATTGATCCAGATAACAGTGGCGCATACTCGGCCTTGGCGAACTTGTATATGGTCTGTGGAAGATGGGAGGATGCTGCTAAAGTTAGGCAGTCCATGAAGGACAGAGGAGTCAAAAAGGAACAAGGAACTAGTTGGGTTCAGATAAGGAATGAGGTTCATGTCTTTGGTGTCGAAGATGGGCTTCACCCACAGAAAGATGCAATCTACAAAACCATGGATAAGATCTGGAAGGAGATAAAGAAGATGGGTTTTGTTCCGGACACTGAGTCAGTAGTACATGACCTTGAGGAAGAGGTGAAGGAGCAGATTCTCAGACATCACAGCGAGAAGCTTGCAATTGCCTTTGGGTTACTCAACACTCCAGAGAACACTACATTAAGGATCATGAAGAACCTAAGGGTCTGTAATGATTGCCACTCGGCCATTAAGTATATAGCTAAGCTAGCTGGCAGAGAAATCGTTGTGAGAGACTCTACCCGTTTCCACCATTTCCGGGATGGCATGTGTTCGTGTCGGGATTATTGGTAGAAGGAGCTTGTCGATAAGAGTTCTGATATAAAAGGACTCGTGTCAAATATCTGAATGATCTTGCAAGATGTTAAGCAGATCTATGGCTGATGGGTAACTCTATCATGCTGCAAAACCCTGCTCCTACCATGTGTTGCCATATAAGGTGGCGGGAACAGAGGAGGGGGTCAGATTTATGCTGATGCTGAAACTGCATGAAGGACATTTTCAGACGAACAACAATTTTGGCTGGTGTCTGTTTACTCGTGCGGAGTCAATTATATATATTGAGATGGTATAAATGACATTATGCAGTGCTGGTTTTTCCAACACATTGTTGGGGAACGGATCTCCATGTGCAAGTGAACTGCACTCGACATTAATTGGTTTCATAGAAATTCTTGTATCTATCGCCTTTCTCTAACATAGCGCTGGCCCTTCAAATGCTCTGGGAGCAAGTTTTCAGCTCTTCTGATTATGACAAGATTCATTTCAGTGCCCTTTTAGTCGTGAAAAGGAAAAAATGAAAAGGACGAGAGTAAGAATCAGGCAGCTGAACATAAGCGCAGTTTCCATTATATGGCTGCGCAACTTTCCTGCTCATTTTATGGTGCCAAATTTTATAATGGTCTTTTTCCTGGGAGTTTCAAAACCCAGCTGAATGGTGTGCAAAGGTTTAACTATCGTTAGCTGAATGGGGTTGGGCTTAACAGCTTAATGCAGATTGTAAATCAAAGTTTTAAACTGCTGTGTTCGTGCGGGTTTCCAATGTAACTCTCAGCAACCTGTCCAATTCTAATTCTTAGTTCCCCCCTTCCCCCACCACCCCACACCACCACCCTACGTTGATTAATGTGGGGGAGAGACCGTGGTTGGAAAATATTTTCACAAGAAAACTTGTTTATCAAATACAATATCGTGACATGTTTTATAACCGTCTATGTTTGGAAACAATGAATGCCCAAAGAAAGGGGTATACAGACAATGTAAGTAATTCTTATGCATAAAATTTGCGAGTGTGAGGGGGTAACAACCATTGGCAAGGGACCAGTCACACATGCCTGTGGTGGCGAGTGGCGAACCCGGGCCACCGGTGGCACTAACAACATTGGCATGTCGCGGACGGCTTGTCAAGTCATCGATCCGGAGAAACAAGAGCTGTTGGATTGTTAGGTGGAACTCTACTTCCAACATTGAATCATGAGATAAGGATTGATGTCCATTGAGATGTATCTCTATCATTGGATTGGTCGAGGTGAGGATTGAATCTATCTACCGTTAGACTGTTCAGTGGGAGTGACTCGCCACTATTACAGTTGTAATTACTAGACTCTTGTATATATATAGAAGAAGCCCTTTCCCTCATTTGTATCTTCATATATTTGAGCAATATATTCTCTCTCGGAATTCCCCTCTAAACACTTTCTCTTGTTACAAACCGAGTGATGCGATTTTTGAGTGAGTGATTCTTGAGAAAGGCTAAGTTTAGACAATCCAAATAAGAGCCAAATGAGCCAAAGGAAGATAAAAGGGTAAGTATAAAGTTCGTGTTTCAAATATCGAATGCGTGTTTCGATTGAGGAAGTGAATGCAATGTTATTTTGACAAAAAAAATAAAATAAAATGGAATTGTGACAAGAGAGTGGAAATGAGCTCCAGAAAAATGGCCAATAGTTTTTTTGGGTTGAGCATCGGTCCGGTTTGGTGTCCAAACACCGACCTAAGAAGAAGTAAACTAGATTTTTGGTCTAAAATATATTTAGCTAAGCATTAGATAATTAATGAAATAAGATATCATTTGTGTCAACTAATTAATTATCACTAGGATATAATAATCGATAAAATAGTGAAAATTTGAAGCAAAAATAATTTTGGGTTGATTGGTTCCGTATTTATCGGGATCCTAATTAAATCCAACGTTAATTGTAAACCAAACTGGATCCACAATTTTCTTTTTGTCAAAATAGAGAAAATAAATTTTTTAAGAATATTTCGCCTTAATGAGAGTTTAACCTACTGTAATCGGCACTTGTGATCTTTTGACTTCCACACTATAAAGTTTGTAGTTTTATATATATTGGTCCAGAAATTTAGGGAAAATTGTCCAAATTTTTTAAGCCTATTTTAGGTGGCCAATACTGTTCTAAATCTTTCGATCTGTCAATTTAGTGGTGAACTTATTCACAACTTGCCAATATAGTACAAAATCTTTTAATTGTACTAATTTAGTTTTGAAATTTGTTGCAATTTATCAATTTAGTTTTTCAAGTCAATTTTGATCGGAAAACGCTAACGTGACGATCTAGTTAATACGACCATCCATGTGGCATGGCTGGCAACAATATGATTAATTGTTCCAACTTTTAAAAATGTATTTGGTTATTTTTTTCACTTTCTTTTTCTTTTTCTTTTCTTTTTTCCCTTCGTCCATCTTCTGACCATATCTAGGCCTCATCGATGGCCGGTAGAGGTTGCCGGCCTTAGGCAATCTGGTGAAGGCGAGGGCCGCCCTTACTTGAGGCCGGCGACGAATGAGGCCCAACAATAACCAATGCAGGGAAACGAGGGCCACCCTTGCCTGAGACTGGTGACCTCCGCCACCAGCCATCTATGAGGCCCAACATGACTGGTGGAGGGAAAAAAAAGAGAGAATAAAAGACGAAAAGAACCGAAAATTGCAAGACGTGTCCACGTCAGCGTCACATAGAACGGTCGGCATTGACTAGATGGTTATGTCAACGATTTTTTTGTCAAAATTAGCTAGATGGATTAATATTAGCAAATCGTAAAATGTTTAGAATTAAATCGACATAATTGAAAGGTTTAGAATTAAATTGATCAATTGTCAAAATATATATGACTAAATTGGCATAATTGAAATGTTTAGAATTACAGCTTTATGACTTTTTTTTTTTTCTGCAAGTTTATATTCTTTCATTGTAGGAGACTACCAAATGAGGCGGCTAAGATCTCGAAGCTTTTGCTGGTAGCCAAACTGTTGATCCTCACCCGTTCCTGCCATAATCTAAAAGAGTAAGACTTAAAAAAAATGGCAAATTCCACGTCATGAAGCAGCTGAGATTCCTTCGACAGGGGACAAAAAATCAGACACTGATGGTGCAGACATTATAGTATCAATCAAGATCAAGACTAATCATTCCAAAATTTTCAAGACCACCAAGGCCAGCCACCCCCATCACTGCTGATTCACCCGCTTTTTAAGCGCTCGTACTGTTATTCGCACCAAGGCCGGAACTTTTACACACCCTCTCTTGTTCTTTGTCTCTTCTTTGAAAGTTTCTTGATCAGCGAAGAGCGAGGAGAGATGGCGTGGCGGAACAGCATTCTGAGAGTCCGTGACCAGCATCGTCGTCTTGTTCCTCCAAATGGTTGGCTCTCTACGGCTCTTTCCTCGACGTCCCCTTCGCGTCGTCGTCGCCGTCTGCTGATTGTCCGCCTCAGATGCCGAGGTTCGATTATGTGCCGAAGCCGTACAAAGGGCCTTCGGCCGATGAGGTTCTTGAGAAGCGCAAGAAGTTCTTGGGCCCTTCTCTCTTCTACTACTACCAAAAGCCCGTAAGCTGTTATGTTGATGAGCATGTGCCTTTGTGCATGCGAGCGAAGTCTGGGGTCTTTGCTTTTGCCTATGATACATGTGGTGTTTTCTTCTTGATTTTGTTTGGATTTAGATTGCTTTTCCAGTTTTCCGCTTGGAAGTGGCTCATTTTTGCAGCTTTTTCAACTTTGCAAGTGACTCGAAAAAAAAAAACACAAAAAAAAAAGAAAAATCGTGAGTGAATCATCTGCGCTTTAATTGGCAAAGCTGATCATCTTCTACTCTTTCATACAGGAAGATATCTGTTTGATGGGTACTAAAGTAGTGGAAGAAACGATACATTTTATTTCGTTCATTTTCTTTTCCTAAAAGAATGAGTGCCCAAAAAAGATTCTTGGTATCGTCTTGAAATATGACGTCAGAGAGATTTTTCCAAGGCCAAGATGTTGTTGAAATGCATCATGTAGAAATTCTTCCAGTTGAGTTTGATATGGGTGACGTGATCGACGTGGGTTGTGTCTGAGATACTTGATCAACTACTAATTCAGCGTCTCTGACCAGTTGATGTGGCTGAAAATTCATCTAGTCCGTTGTCCAATTGGTGGTTCTGTGTTTTTTCATATGTATTTGCGATCATGTTATGTAAAAAAGCGAGACCTGTGGACCCCCTCTTTTTCGTTGCTCTTTGTGCGTGGGTGCGTAACCAGATGCAGTTATGTGCTGTTTATGCTCCAGATGTTTGCAATTTCTTTCAGATATCATTGTTGTTTGTACAGCTTAATATCGTTGAAGGGAAAATGCAATATTTGTTTGATGAGAGCGGCAAGCGCTATCTTGATGCTTTTGCTGGGATTGTTACTGTGTCTTGTGGACATTGCCATCCTGAAATTCTGAATGCTATTGTGGAGCAAAGCAAGCTTCTGCAGCATGCCACAACCATATATTTGCACCACGCAATCACCGATTTTGCTGAGGCACTAGCATCAAAATGCCAGGAAATCTGAAGGTTCGTTTCTTTGAGTAACATGCAAATTCTGTTCTTAGATCTTGATTTTAATAATCCCACAGTATATTGATTCTTTCGGCTTGAATGTTATTACGATACAGGTTGTGTATTTTGTGAATTCTGGTTCGGAAGCAAATGAACTGGCAATGCTGATGGCTCTCGACTATATAGTGGTAATCTTGAAATGATCTCCTTGAGAAACGCATACCATGGTGGCAGTTCTGGAACAATAGGTCTTACGGCATTAAACACATGGAAGTACTCAATACCGCAGGTTTGAACATCATGAATTCCTGACCTTGATATGCGCTTTAGTTT
The DNA here is from genome assembly GCA_019149425.1 of Psidium friedrichsthalianum. NCBI lineage: Eukaryota > Viridiplantae > Streptophyta > Magnoliopsida > Myrtales > Myrtaceae > Psidium > Psidium friedrichsthalianum. The sequence continues at coordinate 37,029 of JAGVVM010003072.1, forward strand.
ATATTGTTATCGATGACACAAAGGAGATAAATGAGTAAACTATTCATAATAATTTTGGATATTTTAATGCTTTTTTGCTTCTCAAGAAGCAAGAGATGTAATGATCACGGTCAAGTGGTCGTCAGTATGTCTTCTTTTGGAGACACTGGATTACTGCTGCGAAATAATACTGTAGAAAAACTTGGCATTGACAATAGCAATTATCAATTAGGCATGATGCATTTCTTTCTAACTTTGGTGATCTTCTTCTCTTTTCTAGTCAAAATACAATATCTTGCTTTGCCAGGGAGAAATCCATCACGTTGTGAATCCAGATCCATATCGCGGGATCTTTGGCTCTGATGCCAGTATTTATGCAAAAGACGTGCAAGATCACATCGATTATCGGTACGTCAGGAAAAGTTGCTGGTTTTATAGCTGAAAACCATTCAGGGTCAGCATAAACAGTTTCACGTTATACTTCTAACCAGTCATCAATGCAACTGCTCCTGGACTTAAGACTTCTTTTACAATGAATTGCCTCTTCAGGGAGTTGGGGGAGCTGTGGAATTGGCCCCTGGTTACTTTAAAACTGGTGTATGACATGGTACACAAGGCTGGTGGTCTTGCATAGCAGATGAAGTGCAGACTGGATTTGGTGCACTGGGAGCCATTATTGGGGGATTGAAACCCAGGGTGTCATTCCAGACATTGTCACGATGGCAAAGGTCTACATAGTCTCCTAGTTATTTTCAAGTTTTCTGGTTATCCTTCCACAATCTTGTGTTTCCAATCTCCATCTTATTTGCGAGAAAAAATTAGTAAGATCTTGTGGTTTGTTCACGACGAAGTAGTAATGTGTCCTTTGATATGGAGAAATGTAAGTTGTGTTAATACAGAGTTGCTAAGGATGGCAACTGTGCCTAAGGCCTCGGCTGGACGAAAGCAACAATGTTACATCCCATTTATATAGTGTACATCAGAATACTTTTAAGTTTCAAAGATCATGTGCTGCGAGTTGTCAACTGTTGTTTTTGTATTCTTCAATCGCGTTTGCCAGGGAATTGGGAATGGTTTGCCATTAGGAGAGCAGTGGGAACGACACCAATTAGATTTGCAAGTTGTGGCAACAGAAGATTTTTCAGTTTCAACAACACTTGTTGGGTAATATCCAGTCTGCTCTGCTGGTGGACATGCTGTGCTTAGAGTTCTAGATAAGGAAAAACGCCAAGACAATTGTGCGATGTTGGCTCCCCACTTCCCACTTGACTGCTCTTCTTTAAAACGCAAAGAAAGAAGCAATCTTCAGGAGAGATATGTAGTAAGAGAATCTTCAAACTTTTGCTTTGGGTGGAAGATTTTTCCTTTTCCCCCACCATTTACTCTCGAAGAATGTGGTTTTATTTCAAGCAACTACAAAACTACACCTTTCCTAACATTTGCTGGCGACATATTTTCTGAACCAGATTGCTTAAACCTACCACTGGTGTGCTTAACTATAATAAGTATTCGTTTTCGTCGTGTTGGTTCAGGCAAAAAAACCCAGCAGGGGAATGGGTACAATCATCAAAGGGACCCTAGAGAACTAAGCTCATTCTTTGTCATAAACAATTATCACGTGTAATGTATATTCATGTTTTTTTTTTTCATTTGATAAAAGAGATAAACATGGTTAATAGTGATATATGTAGTAATACCATTTTAGAGCCGTTGATCTTTTGGTCTGTTGCTTTGGCCTAATTTTCTTAAGGAAAAGATGATAGAGTTTTTAGTTTCTTAATGACTCTGTCATAGGAAATAATCGGTTTAGGAAACGAAACTTGGTTTTTAACCTGCAAGACAAGGATATTCCTACTCCTCTCTTTTTATAAGGATTCTTCACGAATATATTGGGGTATGGGGGGGATAGATTGTCTTAGAGAGGCTCAAGCTGAGAAGTGTAGATAAATCTTTTGTATTAGGGATAATTACGACTGGCCTTCTTGGGGGAGTCTTTTTTATGATAGAATGGTGGGATCTGTCCCCAGTGCTGATACTTCTTCTAACTGTTCTGTTTCGACAGATATCTCTAAACTTGAATTGTTTGGAACTTGGTAAGTTGGTCCCTTTCACAAAAACCTTTGAGTGTCATCTAAACAACCATGTTGTTGGGTTGGCAGTCTATAATACCGAATTTTTGGAGCTAACCACAGATATGAGTTGGTCTCTTTTGTTTTTTTTTTTTGGCCGTGCACATTGGAGTACTTCCAGGTCGCTAATAATCTAATCTGGTTTGTCATTCTAAAAAGAAAACAAAGATTCAAAAATAGCTGCAATGATGCAAGGCAATAGTAAGTGAGTTGGCTCGTCCTGACATGTATAATGAATGGCCATGACATTTCTTGTACAGTCATTGGTAATTGTGATGTCAGAGGCAGGGGCTTTAATGCTTCGGAAACATCGAGCTCAAGTCAGACGGACAGAAAAGGAGAAAAGAGAAAAACGCCTGCTAAAGCAAAACCGCGCCGCGGTCTTATTTGAGAAACTCAGAGGTAGCCGACATAATCACCAAATCTAGTAGAATTCCCCAACCCTGGGATTCTTCTGCAGACGAGAGACTTTTCCCATCAGTACTAATCCCTTTCCTTTGTTTTCGTTTTCTTAATCCTCTCTGATTCAAGCAGAGCTTTTGGTGTACTGATTGGTAAATAAGGCGGTTTGCATGGAAATGTCTTCAGAGTACTAGACCAAGCCCCCGCCGATGTGCTTTAATAAAACAAGATGAATGCAGGTACTCGAGTTTTAATTTCCCCTGGGATCCCAATAATTGATGATAATGTTATCAATTGTAATCGGAAATTATGCTTCTGGCTCTGGTGCCAAAGTTTTTGACAGGCAGTCACTGTTGTCCTTTGGGATTCTTTTGCGTTTTCGTGAATTTCAGATTTTTCCGTCTCGTGGCTTTTGGAATTAATGTGCCCTCTCAAAACTGTGGAGCTGTTGGAATGGTCCACCACACAACTGAGATGGGGCCGTTATTTTTCCGGCCATTGTCCATCGTGAAGAAACATTCTCAGCTGTAGCCTCTCTCTGGCTTCTGATGCTGGGGGATGCGGCTGTTTAGGGCAGGTGCGAGTTTTTAGTTTCCAACCAATTTTTTTTTTTTGGGGGGTTTTGGCTCAATCCTAATCTTGCAATGTTAATTTCCAAGAACGTTAAAACTCGTTTTGGCTCCCGCGGTTGGCCTCAACTGTAATTATCCTAGTGAGATTTTATGTCTGTTTTCGTTTTCCTTGACCATTATATTTCGGAAAAGGCTTGAAAAGTCTTTCGATGGGTCGGTAATTTCTGATATTCTGTTCATAAGTGGAGGGCCATTCCTTTTTTATATTACCTTCAAATCCATCAACTTGACTAGCAATTCATAAAAGGAGAACATAAAAAAAGGCCTCTCCTAGAAAATTAGTCAAGGAGTGTGTGACCTTACAGGAGTTAACCGACGACGGTTAATCAGACAGCACAACACGAATAAGTTCAAGGACACAAAAAGATCTAGAGCCTTGATGTTTTGGAGCTTAACTTGTCATAAGGACTTGATAAAGCAACCTGCGCAGAGGGAGGGCCATCTTCTTTTTTTTGTGAGCCTTTTAGTGGACAATGTGGTCGCATTGTGGGTGGGCAAGGGTCCCCGGGGGCTGGCAATCCGTCAAAAATGTGGGATGTCACCTGATCTTTTCACTCCTGTGGGGAGGCACCTACTACTTTCATTTTCTTCTTCTCTTTTCTGCACTTCATTTTTGTATGGCGGAGATGTCCTTAAATGCCTGTAATCAGTTGGATAATCTTATGATACTTATCGCTTTCCTATAGGAAAGAAAGAAGGAAATCCTCCATGCAGAATTTCGGGATATCAAGTCAGCCAGTGGACCAGAAGAACCGCCACAAAAAAAAGAGGCACGGAGAATTATGAGACTTGAAATAAAAAAATGAGCGAGAAATATTTTGAAGATGGAGGAAATAGGGAATAGCGGGAAACAAAAAAAAGAAAACAAATAAAAACCAACGTAAAAAAAAAAATAATAAAAACACCATCCAATAAAACGTTCAAAACTTACTTTTGCAAATCTGATGATGAAAATGATGGTGGGGAAAATGGGCCCATAGAAAAATTGGAAAATTCAGGAAAAAAATATGTAGAAAAATATAAAAAATAAAAATGTAGAAATATAAATATAAATAATTCACAACAATGCATGAATGACGGACGGGTGGGACGTCCTCTTTTTCTGTTCCCTTTTCAGATGCGGCATTAATGGGTCTAGCTATACCCTAAAACTTATGTCATTCTAAAAAAAAAATGGAATCATAAAAGAAGTGTACACTACCTTCGTCTGTTCTTTGGCAGGGTGGGCGGCGTCTTGGGCGGCGGGGGAGGGGGGGGGGGGATCTTGTCTCTTCC
>JAGVVM010003073.1:0-32372 GCA_019149425.1 Psidium friedrichsthalianum
GGGGGGGGGATAAAGCCGATGCATTTACTAGGAATATAATTCAAAAGAGGATTCAAACCTGACTCCAGTAATATATTTAATTGGATCCATACCCACCTTTCACTCGAAAACTTAGACGTTAAATTGTTGGTAATCATGATATAACCACTGCTTTGTACAATGTCAATTCTCCTATGTTTGGCTGTCACCTAACACCCTCACACGCGCACCTTAACAAATCGAAAGTTTCCCTTCACCTTGTTCCTCCTCCTTTACATCTTCTTTGTCCATACATCCCAAGGAAAGCGAGCGGGAATTTCATGAAGATATCGGAAATTTAACGACATAAACACAGAATTTTTCATGAGAGATGGTATTTCAGTCATTTTAAGAAGGCCAAGATAGCAAGGTTGTATTTTTTAAGAGTAGAGACGAGTTTTTGGTATTGGGTTGAATAATCAGTGTTACATATGTCTTGAATTTTTTATGGTTGGGTCGGTTGATGACCCGACCCGACCCGACATACCCGATACTTTTTTGTGCGACCCAAAAATAGAGATTTAGTGTGACGCGGAGAGTTGGGCCAATAGGCCCAACTCGTAGCAAGCGAATAAATCTCAATGGGGTACGCTGTATGTCGCGGGGGGTTTGGGAGCATAGCCCCCGACCGAAATTTTTGGGGGACCTATTTATACTGCGTTAAGGTTTCTTCACCGATGTAAGTTTTTTCCTTGTTTGAGAGAGTTAAGTGAGCCGTGTGCTTTGTAATCCTTTCTCTCTCTTGATTATAGTGGAATTGAATTGTGCCTTGCCCGTGGACGTAGATTACTTTGTGATCGAACCACGTAAATCCTCGTGTTCTGTGTTCGTTCTTCAATATTTGTTTCAACAATCAGGTTTTTTTTCTTTTCTTCCAGAATTGTATCTTTTCTATATCTGTTTATGTAATTAGGCTCTGATAACTTTATGAAATTCCCCACCAGCATTCCTTTGGAAATATTGGTCCCCGTTTAAAATACATTTCACAAGATTTTGAAGACATATATCGATGTAGCTGTCTTCCATTTTTCCAGAAGCTGATCCAAGATAGAAAAGCTGCCGTTGTCTTCTTCGATATGGGGATAGAATGAGACGCCCCATTTCACTGTCCAGTCTCTGTACTTCCACCAAACTTAAGAAGAAAACAGTGAAGCACATAAATCCAACTTTCAAAAGATTCTCATTTGAGTAGAACACCTTAGAAGACTTTTGTCTGGGCCTCATCTTCCCTTTTGTGCATATTGCTAGTGGCTGTTACTACCGAGCTCAGTTCACAAAGATGAAATTGCCCGATCATAAACCCAAAAAATAAATAAATAAACTGAGGAAGAAATTCAAACTCACGCATAGAGTCGCCTCATTATCAGTGGCAGGCCCAAGAGGTTACAGCAATTGAATTCTAGGGTTAATTTCTACTAGAGAAGTAATTTATTTTCCACAAACTTTGTGGGTTTAATCTAGCTTTGTGAATGGCAAGATAAGAAATATAGGTACCACCGGACAAGATATGAGTTTGTCAATGACCATAAGTTCAAGCATGATTGTGATGGTCCCAATTCACATCGCAAGCTCAGTTTCTTCTTAGCTCTGGTTCACGTGGTGTCCAACCTCTTCGAAACCAACCTCTTCTAAACCACACAAATGTCTAGGCTTTGGGCTCAAGATCTCAAATGCTTAAGCAGAGACAAGAAATAATTGGAAATTGAGATTTTCGTCCCTAAACTCTAATTTTGTATGACTATACCCTCTACGATTGAACTTTAAGTACGACTCTTGCAAAAACCTAAATTTGGAAGGTACTTTTGTGCTATTATTGGACTATCCATGAGCGCAAATAGGTTATTAAATATTTATTTTAGTCAAGAGCAAGAATCGAAATATGAACCTTTGCATTATTGATTGTCCAGCACCCATTTGCATGTAATTTGAGTCACTACATATGCATTTACGTTCAAACCGATCAAAACGAAGTCATGTATAGATGTCATGATCAAATTCGATTTTAACTCGAACAGACTGAAATTGCCATTCAAGTAAGACTTTAGGAGCCAGAATGTCGATTTTAAATCTCGAGACCAAATTACGAAAAATCTATCAGCTTTTAAGATTTTATGGACGTAATTTCCTCTCTCTTTGTCAGTGCACGTCGCATGCGGACGGGAGGGGAGACACTGGGAATAGATGCTGACAAAGAGTAAGTTTCGATCCTCAGGCCCATGATCCAAGAATGAAACCCGTCCTCTTCACAACGACAAGCATTATGAATGCATCAGAACTGACCCCATTGTGTCAGGGTGCGTGTGTTTGAGGGAGAGTGGGAGGACATGTCAAGAGAGAAATGAGTGTCTGGCAGTAGTTGACGAGCATTCGATGCTTCCGAGAGAGACTGCTCAGCCTCAGCAGTTCTTCTTCAGAAGCATTGGAGACATCAATTGATGCTCTCTTTAGCTGAGAATGGTGAAGCACACCCCCCGAGAATTATTTCCTTTTGCACGAAGAACCAAAGCATTATGTTGGCTCTGTGGGTCTCCCACATATGCCCGCTGTAGTTTCCAGTTTTGCTTCTTTTCGTCGTGAAATAATGCAGAAACTAAGGTCTTGTCACTTAATACCAAATGTAAGTTAGAATAAAATTATCAAAGAAATCAATGAAGAATAATAAAGACCACTAGAGGTTTTTGTGTTAACACTTAGGAAACGCATAAACAATTGTGCTGCTTATTGTAATAGTGCAATTCTCTTATTGATTATGATTTTTTTTCTTGGGCCGACTCTCTCGTTAAATAAGTAAACTCACTCAGACTGAGCCATATTTTTTTATGGTAATCTTTATTGTTTACGTTGATCTCTCCAGTAATTCCGTTTGCTTGCATTTGATATTTAACTACAAGATCTGTTGATTTCCACGTTATTTTATAAAAATTGCTGTCAGACCACATCAAAGGTTTCTAGAGTTGACTTAGGGCTTTTGCTTGTGGACTAAAGATTGCAGTTGAGAAGTTTAACCGAAGGAACAATTTGAATTGTAGAGCACTAAGACATATGCCGTATAAAGAGATAGGTGCACTAGAAGTCCTAAAACTTGTCATGAAAGTATAATTGAGTCATAAAACATTCGAAAAGTGTAATCAAATCCTAAAACTTGCGAAATTTGGACAATCAAATCCTTCCGTTAATTCCTTCCAACTTTGCTAACAAGAAATGCTGACATGACGTTATATTATTGTTTGTTCTCTCCTATGTGGTGCAACGTGGATAAAACATGAAGGACTATGCCAAAACAACATCGTCTCAATCCAAATCTGATTTTTTTAATCTAAGTGTTGTTTAAATTAGATTAAAAAATATACAAAATTTTATTTTAACTCAAAGGAGGAGTACAAACTGAGCAAGGACGTGCAGGGACTTTAGGGCTACCACTCACGATCACCGGAGGGTTGACCTAGTTGCCAAGTCCCAACCAAAGGTCGATGGCCCTAGCCAACCCCAAGTGGGGGCTAGATCTTGGGTAAGGGTTGTGGGCCTCACCCAGATCAAGCGAGGGTCGATGACCCTACAACCTGCAATCAACTAGGGTCACCAAAAACTAGCCAAGGTCACTCGCCAAGAGCTAGCCAGGGCCCAGTGACCCCCAACCGATCCTCACTACACCTTTATTTGGTGGCGACAACGAGGGTCCTACAAGCCCTCACCTTCTCTTGCCTTCATCTTCTTCTTTTTTTTTCTATAACAATTTTGTAGATTTTATTAATTTGATTTTAATAATATTTAAATAAAATTGAATTTAGACCAAAACAATATCATTTTGGCCTTGTCTTTCATGTTTTAGCCAATCGGCGCCACATGGGAGAAAGAAATAATAAAAATAGTAACATCTATTTTTTTCATTTGCTAAGTTGGATGGAGTTAACAAAATGACTTGATTGCACGCATTTGATAAATTTTAGTAATTGATTGTACTTTTTGAAAGTTTTATTACTCAATTGCCTTTCATGACAAGTTTTAGGACTTCCAGTACGCTTATCGTCCATATAAACAAACTAAAGTTTGGTGAAGACTTTGGATGGTAAAGATAAGTTGCTAGAATTATAAAAGAGGCTAATAAAATTAGGGGTGAGCAATTTTAGATTTTGTTCATGTTCCACCTCCTAAAACCTAAAACCTATCCATCAAAATAAGTTTCTCATTTTTTTGAACTTGAAACCTATCTTGCATATCCTGTTACTTGGAACCTACTTGGCCATAGGTTCTAGGGTCGATTGCTTGGTCTACTTAGGTTTCATCTATATTCTTAATTGAATGGTTGCAATAAATCATCATCCTTATCCTTAGTGACCATCACTTACTGCTACAATCCACTATTCACAACTCATATTTAGACACCCAAATAGATATGAAACATTAGGGAAAAAAAAAAACTCAATCATAAATATCGTTCAACATGAAACTTAGACTAGTGATTTCAGATTACACACTTATTATCAAATGCCATAGAATACTGTAGGTTCGTGCGAAGACATATACAAAGAAAAACACAAAAAAAAAATTATTCTAGGTTCAAGTTCTACCTAGAACCTGCCTATCAGAATAGGTTCTCCAATTTTTGTAACCTAAAACTTACCCAGCATATCTTGAAATTATACTCATCCCTTGATAAGATTGAGTTGATGGAGAATGTAAAGTGTATTAAATCAGTTGAATCCTTAGATGGGGTACTGATTGATAGAGGATTGTTCACGGTTGGCTCTCCATGTGGAATAAGCACCTAATCAAACCACTTGAATATTTCGTATGTTGTTGACGACTCTGATTTTTGTCGTCTAGCATTCGATATTTAATTGCAAAATCTGTTTACTTTCGAATTATTTCACAAAATTTTTGCTAACAATGCAATTTATTTGGGTGTCCGAAACTCTTTGAGAGGCCATCTAAATCTTTCCCTACTGAATGTGACAATTGTCATCCCCAAACACTGGATAGTTATCGAAGCAAATAGGTCCATACTTTTGGGAGTGACCCAAGTAAAACACTAAGGCGCCATTTATTTTGGGAAAATAAATGGTTTGTTAAATATTTCTAAAAAACGATTGACCATATCACTTATAAAAATGAACTAATGAAAAGTATTTTCATCGTTTAGGAAAATGTTTAGACATGAAGTATTATCGATAATGAAATTTTTGTCCTTTAACTAATTATTTCATCCGATATAAGTGATCATTTTTATGAAGATTTTTTTTGGATCATTCATTTTTTCAAAACAAACGGAACCTTAAAGTATGATGATTCTAAGTCTAACCTATATATCCGTGTGTCTTAGTTTGTTCAATTTCTTATCAATAACATTGTTTTTTTTTTTTTGGTAAGGAAATCAATAACATTGTTCTTAATTATTGAAGTCAATAAAGTAGGACCAATATCGAATGCTTGGTGGAGGCTATAAAGTGTGTTTCAAATATGTCGATATTGTTTATGTTATTCCATTTTGCTTCTCGATTTTGATTATTTTGCTATAATTTTCGTTTTAGTTTAAATAGTAAATACTTCTAAAGCACTTTTCTTGATAGAGAATGGAAGGACGAAAGCCGTGGAACAAGCAATTGGTTATTTTCTAAATTTCAAACTTTGGTTATTAGGCTGTGGTTTGCAAACACTGATTCTAATGAGAATCACTACGACATTGTCTTCTTAATGATATATGTGAAATATGGACAACCCATTTTAATTGGAAGAGACCTACCCCGATTCAAGCAGGGGGTCAAGTGAAGTCAGAACCCAATCTTGCTCTCTCCGATCATGGCATTAGCGGAGTGAGCTCGCCCTTCACTCATCAGGTGTCAAAGTAGAGACCATCTAATAGGCGGGTGGAAAAGCTACAAGACATCACCCAAATTCCGTGCTGTCTCTTCTTTATTGCCTTCAGCTTATTAAAAATATCTCGAATTGCCCGTGACGAAATTAAAGAGCTCAATATTTTTGTTCTGTTCTCTCCTTCCAAACCAGTAGATAAATCATTCCAGTCACAATTAAAATGTGAACCTAAATGAAATCTTCAATGCTTACAGTGCCTTTCACCTTATGTTAATCTCTTTTTAGTGAAATCAGATGCCAATATTAAGTCAGTAACATAACAACGACCAAAATGAAAGTGGTCGTCCTGAGCAACTACAACATCAAAGTGACAATAATCCTCTGATCCTTTGGCAGCAGATTGTCGATAGTTTTTGCTGTACTTATGTCCAGGTTGGGGCTCTCATTTTTAGAAGTGGTGGCATGATGATCATGATGATGTGGTGACCGGTCGGGCCCACCACAGAAGGGTCGGGTCGCAGTCTTTCTAGGCCGTAGCTGGTATTGATCCGGTGGCCCCGACCCGTTTGGACCACTCCCGGAAAGGGGTCCCCAATGGGCATCCTGCAAAAGAAACACTTTGATGGACCAAAACATGAGCGGGCATGTCGTCCCACGGAATGTGTCGCCGGTTTTGAATGAAGTATGTACATGTACAGCACACAATTACACCATAGCTAACAATGTTGTGTCGGTGTGTAGTTTTTTGGGGATTTGGGGGCACCGGTAATGGCTGGATACTTTAAACGTGATTGGACCAATCTATATTTTCATGACAATAGAGATCGAATTGAGCTAAAGGATGATATATATATATATATATATATATATATATATATATATATGCACACAGAACCGATCCAATTCTAAAGTATCGACATTGGAAATAAACAAACAAAATAGACCTTCATTATCGATTTCCTTTCCAATTTAGTAAATTATCGATTTTTTTCGTCAAATGTGGTGACAACCAGACTAAAATCTAATCACATGAGATTGTAGGTTGGTTCTTCTTGACAACTTGAGACTTTTGCCAGCTAACTAAACAAGGTCAAATAAATGGTCCCCAAAATTCTATGTAATCACGTACATCACCCATTCATCTTCATTGATTGGCTCAAATTTCTAAACACACTCGTGCGCTCTCCCCTCTCTTGTTAACATCATCCCCTTTCCCGAAGCACATGTATCTTATCGGTAAATGCCACTCAACGACGTGACGTGACCAAGCAATTCTATTTATTTACATGATATGCGTCTTATTTAACTTTTGCATTTATAAGTTGGAAGTTCTCACTTCTTATTTGTGGGTCTTTACATGTTATCGTCGCTTGTAACAAATTCCGCTCGAATTAACTTTTTCTCGTGGCGAAGAGAGACTCATGGCTGTCCCTATTTCCATCTGTCCATCTCGCAGCAAACCATTCATGGATGTGGCCAAAAAAAAAAAAAAAGGAAGTAGTTGATTGGTGTAATTGTCTAAGGTCAACCCATTTAACACTCTTGTATGAAACAATCTGTTTATTTGCGGCAAGACATAAGGTTTAATTTCGATCTTAGGTGGCAGGAAAGGGCTTGCAGTTGCATGTATGCCTTTAGTTCAGCCACATGCATGGGATATGTACGTACCCGTGCATTAACGCGACCTAATTCTTGCAGCGAGGCAGGACGAATGTAGGGCATTAATTAGCAAAGAATTCTCTACAGCTCATGACAAAAATGGCCCATGTTTTGCATGCACGTATGATGTAGTCGTTGCGGAGTGAAAAGATTGTTAGTTTTCGATTATGGGTGAATAACATACGAGTTCACGAGGAAAATAAATGGGTTCTTAAACTCATTTCATGGTGCCCTCCACACCAGACAACCGATTCATTACACTAGTTGGGAGGTGAGGGGTTCGATTCCTTGTCTATGCATCTTGCCCCAAGAGGTGTATCATGAGTGCTGGTGCTGCTTTGATCTCTACTTCAGGTGTCGAGAGTTCGAATCCTCCCTTGTATGCTTGGTCAGGAGTTCGCCGGATGTAGTGTCGGTAACCTAGTGGACTCCCTTCAGTAATTTACTCGCTGTAGCAACGGCTGTAAGAACAAGTTGGGGGTAGAGTCTCGACACGTGAAAGGATTCAGCCTTATTGTCGCGAGACGCCGGTCCACCTAAGTCCAATCGGTCTCGATTGTTCGACTCCGCGAAACACGCTTGATTCGAGGGTTGATGTACGTCGAACTCATGTGCACCAGGAGCATACAAGCATTGCTCATCGTCTACGGATGTTGAAGCCTACCACGACAAGCAATCACACATACAAGCCAGTCGTCATTGAGCAAGTTCTGTTGCTCACGGTCGTTGGGTCGTGGATGGAGATGGTTGTCAGCAACTCAATGTCGGTGGCACTAGCCATCACTAGCTCGCGGTCGACGGATCGGATGATGATGGTCTCTTTCCCCGCATGACATTTCGGGAACTCATTAGTCCACTCAGTTCTTTACTCGGCGTATTCGAATGGAGTCCCATTCCTAGTTTTTCTAAATAATCTTCGATGTTGTTAATGACATGGATAATCGACTTATCATAGAGTAGAAAAGGAGCAGAATTCAGACACCGTGTCCATCGATAAAGAAGAAAAGAATAATATAATGTCTAGGTCCAGTGTGGAGAGCAAGCAAATCAGTTATATGTGTTACGATTAGGCGCACAAACACAACAAAATAAAAAGCAAAGACGAGAAAGAGATATCGACATACAAAGGTTTATTTTGATTCACCCTTAAACTAGGGCTATATTCAATAAAGGATTATATTATGATTAGTACATTGCACCTCTTTATTACAACTCACAATCGCAAGAGAAAAAGAATTTATATAATAATATATATTCATAAGCTCAAGCCCAAAATATTAATAAAATACAAACTCAAACTATAAAAACCTTCTGACGTCTTGCCAACTGAGGAAATGAACCACACCCCAATAATATGAAGTGTCAAAAAATATATTGGTAGAGTATCTGCCCTGGGAGGTTATGGTTTTGAGGATGCCATTGGGCTCACTCCTTTCCCGAAACAACATTCCCTTGAGTCGGTCCGAGAAAGAATCAAAGTCATGTTGTGCAGTGGCTTGCTCGATCGATGTACAAAGTAATAGAACGCTAGATAGCCCTTCTTGGGCGGAAAATCAAATTATGGGTTTGAGAACTGTCGCAAGGAAGTTTGCTTGCTCACTTCTTAGAGTATGGCCGCACTGACTGAATAGATGGCAAGGCTTAGAACAAATAGCAATCGATAATCTCCTTCATGTCCGCCTTGATCTCTACCTCCGACGTGCCTTATTTCACCAATAAAGCAAAGGAAAAAAAAGTCGCATTGCGTCGAATCTGGTGGGTTTGGCATGGGCCAATACAAACGGCTCTTTTAATTGCCTCAGTCTTATCATTTCAAAGCCCAATAGAGAGAGAAGGTAAGTTGACCCACCCAACAAGTCAGCATTGTAGACTTTGCTGGTCGAATCCATTTAACGATGACATCACTCCTTGGCAAAGAAGGGTTGCGTGAAATTAAGATGCTTACCATAGTCCATACATGAGCTTCCCCAATAAACATTTGCTTCTCATCTCCTAATTATCGGAGGAAAATTGATTCAAGGAACGATAACAAAGCTTGCCCCTTGTAAGACGTCGATTGAGGGGCGCAACGCCTTACATTTGTCTTTTAATTTTATTAGCGGATGAGGGATGTGTTGGGACTAAATTGACCCATTTAATCAGCATTGACCCTACCGTCTAATTTGAACGATTCATACCTTAGCTGACATGAAACCAACACAAGTTCACAAAATATCCCGTATTCCAAAATGTATAATTAGTCAAGTGAACATTGTCACCTCTTTGCCACCGTCTTCGCCGTCATCGTCGTCACTGCAACTTCGGTGTTGGTGAAAGTCGAATCAATCAGAAAGAAATTTAGAAAAAATCTAGTTAGTTTTACACAAACCCATTAACACCCGCAGGTAGTTGCATTTTATTTTTTAGACCTATTTTAACATGAAATCGAAATCTTACGTGATCCGCGTATTACGTTACCCACTAAATTTGAGTTAGAAAGTGGTCTGTGGACCTATTTTGCCACTTTTACTGTCAATGCGGATCATCAGGCAATTTTACATAATCGAAATCATTATCTGCATTGTATATGGTACGACGGAATGAAACATAACAGAAAGGAATCGATTGAATTATATATTATCTTAATGGGCCTTTTGACCCGAAGATCACAATAAATGAATCTTACAACGAAATCACCGAACAAATTATTACAATTGTCCAATATGGAGACAAGGTATGTTGGTTACACCTTCATGACTCATTTAGGAATAACCAATTCATGAGGCGGCTGGAGTATTACAAGATGGACTATAACGAATCCAAGTATTTGGAGTTCCGAATCTGACTTTCATGCCCTACTTGCCATAGAGATCAACACAAAAGCTGAATACCCAAAAAAGCAAGATAGATTTAAAAATCAATTGCACTAGGATCATTTGTCGACACTTCTCTTGAATGGATAGTGGAATTACGGTGAAAATGATCAAGTCAACCATAATCCTATGACTAAAAATAAGTCCTCAACCAATGCGACTAGAACCCCGTATTCACATTTTCTTTCGCGCTGGCAACGGTAGTTGTTGGACCACCAACAAATTATTGAGCACATATACCCTAAAATTTTCGAATCTAAGGCCTCAGGAGATGGCTTAAGAGAGATTGTATACATGTATTGAGCACAAATTTATACCCTAAAATTTAAACTTATAAACTTATAGGTGGAGGGAAATTACAAGTTATACAAGACGCCCCCATGTAATCTCCCTCCACCTATAAGTTTAAAGTTTAAATTTTGAAGCAGACATTCTCACATAACGTCAAGTTAAGTTCTACCTAGTTTTATCCCTATTTATCAAATCTATGTGCTCTCGAATCGGATTGCAAGGCAGAAGCGTATTATAAATATCCCACATTCGTGTATTTAAGGACTACCTATTTTCTTTCAGCCATTGCAATGCAAAAACAGGTTTTAAGCGAAGGAAGAGAGACGTATAAACACCATAATTTATTTCACTAACCACCTTGTGAGAACTTATAGATCTGGTTGGCATTTCTTCCACCAGGGTCTGCGGACCCCTACAAAAGAAGCTTTTAGAGTCACGATTTACAGCAATGGACAGTCTTGGCGCCGAGTCGTCCCTCAACTGATCCACCATACGAAGAGCAGGGAAATGATCCCCCCAGATGTCGTATGTGAACTCATTCCTGAATTCCGCCTTTTTCTCCTGACTTGACAGTCTCTCGCTGCACAGTTGGGAACCGGGAGCTCGAGCATGCGGGGCAATAGTAGCTGTTGAATCCAGATAAGAAGAAGAGCAACGCAAACTCGAGGTGGGCCTCCCGGCGGATGGGAACGTTGCAGACCGGCAAATGACACAGACTACTAGCAGTTTTGCTCGTGCTGGAGGCTGCTCTGAGGTGCAGTGAAGCTCTTGTTGTCTGAAACTGCAAGGTTCCAAACAGTCTCCTTCTTAACGGATTCAGAGACTGAGTCCTCTCCTTAAGTCGGTCTGGCCATAGAGAAAGGGGCGATTTCTCGGTCATCAATACATTGTTCCGGATCAGGAGAGAGGGACATACTTCTTCTGGGTGTAGGAACAGAAGAGACAGGGGAACAGGGAGATGAAGGCGTCGAATTTCCGCTTTGGCACTCCGATGCTTCAAAAAAGAGCGCTTTTAAACCCGCACCAGCGCCCTTTCTCTTTCTAGCCTTCTTCGTTGTCTTTTCCAATGCGAACACTGAGGTTACAGGCTGCGATACTCCTCCCAACACAGTGCAGCTCTCAGCGGCACCGAACCAAACTCAACGGCGAACATGATCGTTCCCTTCTTTATGAGCTTCTGCAGGAATGACCGGTGTTTCCACTCCTGAGCATTTGATTTTGTATCTGGTGCCCCAATCCATGTTGTCTCCTTCACATCCACGGAGATTATCAGATATGCCATGGACTCCGGTAGTAAGGGTTTATCTGCAACTACAAAGTTAGGAAAAACGATCCAGCTTGGTGGACCACAAAACGTTTACTACTTTTTCTACTATAGTGAACTCCTGAGGATTTTCCTTACTCTGGTGGTCATAATGGAATCCTTTCCTCTTCCACATCGCCAGTCCCACAAACAAAAGACCATCATCTGGGGAAGATGCAAAATAATATCAGCACCACAAAGGAGCAGCAAGGAAGATAGCTCGAATATACTCTTCATTCGAATCAAGAATAGAGATTTCTGCATCGAACCAAGCATGGTCAAGGGAAATATGGCTGTCATGGGTATAACCAGAATTCCAGTGGCCAAATCTAATTCAAGATCTCGGTGTTCCACGGGAGCCAAAAAATTGCTTCTGTAGGATATTACAAGCTTCTTTGCTTCCCCAGGTTCCAGAGAAAGATTCGTACAGTTGTGAACCATGAATCCATCCAACTTACAATCTGTCCCAGAAACCCTTATCCTTCTGACCTCCAATGGCAAATCACCTGTATTCTTGGCATAAATTACCTTGGTTAAAGGCTCATGACATGAATCTGTGGTTTCATGCAATTGGGATGTCATCTTCTCTTGATTGAAAATGTTCAAAGAATTGGAAAAGTCAAGGTCAAATTCTAATTTTTGAACAGGTTCTGAATTTTCAACCAGGACAAGAGAATATGATCCCCCGATTCCCCGCAAAGATAACCACTCCACACCAGAAAGGTTGTTCCTTACCAGCACTGAACTCCTCCACTCACAACGATGCGATGGGTGGAAGACCAAAGGCCCCAAAGATGCCTGCCCTTGAGGATGAACAAAAGCTTCTGTTAGAGCACTCTCCGCTACAGAAAACCCATAGGCAAGTGGTTTGACAGATTCACCATGAACCAAGATGCCAGACGAAATGGGCCGCCCAAGTTGAATTGGGTCCTTGCACTCATCAATCATTTCTCCCGAGTTTAAGAGCAGTTGCATAATGACTGGTTGCTGACTTGGATTATAAACGGTGATCCACTTGCAGAGATGAGTCCCAACAGGAACAACGTTGAAGAAAACCTCATAGTCATCAAGCACCGACATCTCACAATTGGTACCTTGAGATTTCCAGTTTCCTAGCACAAACTCATCTAATTCTGCTGTCTGCAGTGCCTTCAGAAGTAAATCAGATGTAACAACTTAGTATTTGAAGTTACAAAAAAAAAAAAAAAACCAATAATGTCCTATATTGCAGAAAAAGCAGTGACAAATTATTACAAGGGAGCGGAGCAAGTAGATTCTATTTGCTACCGTAGAGAAAGTCATTTAGATAAAACAAGTTCTAATTGGAAGGAAGGGGACCCCTTATCCCAGTGATAGACTTACAGGAAGGAACACAAAATTGCATTTTTTTTTTTTTTTTGTGGCTTATGAACTGGAACAAGCAAATCTGAATATGAGTACCAGGAACAACAGACAATGTAGATATCTCACAGACAATGTAGATATCTCAGGTTATCAAAAATACTAAATAATGAAGCAGAATTTATCCAGGTATATCTGATAAGCAGCAGTCAATTACCATCCAATTCCTGTTTGTGAAGAAACCAGAGATTATAACGAGAAGATTGACATGTTTTGACTTTATTTGTTGGTTCCATTTGATCATCAGTTAACAAGTGGAAATATTGGTACATAAAGACGAAAACAAGCAGGAACAGTTGCATGCATTTCAGTCCTTCATCAAAGTTCCTTGAGCAACAAAAATCATTAGTAGCGACCATCATTTATGGGAGAGATCTCAAGAAACCTATTAAGATAACAAAGCAGGTCCTCTTTGTATTTGCGACCATGCAATAAATCTCCCATTTCACAAATGTGGAAATGGGATAATGGCAAGGAGGAGGACAAGTAGACGTGAATGGATAACTCTAAAAGAACAATCTGTTTCACTAGAACTCATTTCCCATAAGCTATAAAAAAGTAGGAACATGAAAGACAACTTTAGATATTCAGCAGTTCATGTGATTACTGCTTTATGAAAAGATGCATTATACCGCACTTCAAACAGTTCATTAATTTTAAACAACTCCTGTGTTAAGGACTAAGGAGTATTCTGTATCATAGAATACATTTCGTTAAGAAAATCGGTAACAGTCTATATATCTAAGACATATGATTCCATGACAGGTTTACTTATCCTCCGTGGAAAAATGTTTAGGCAGTTTCAATTTAAAAGACAAATCGCTTGAAAACCAGATGAACCTTTAGATAGCAAACCTTCTAAAAGACTAGACTCCTTGGCTCTCATCACCCTAGCACACATAAGGTTTGTACGGAATCTACTAAATGCACACACAGAAACCCCCCTCCAACCCCACCCAAAAAAAAAAAAAAACAAAGAAGCAAAACAAAACACCCCGCTAGACAATTGCATTCAAAAAAAAAATGTTCAGATGAATTTTTTGAGAGTCATCTGGTAAGAAAGCCTATTAAGATACCAACATAAATGAAATATACAATTATCCTTGCATTAGGACTAGAATGGAATTCTCAGCAAAATTTCTTCAAAAAACCTAGATATCTAAGTCTAAACCACATGAAACACAGCATAATGTCCCCTGAATCCAAAAAAAGCATAGAGAGCAAAATCTCAAAAATGCATACTTTTGCAATAATCACATATTAATGACAAGACAAATGCTAGTGATCAAGACCACACAGATAAGCAAACAGCACAACTAAGAACTGCCGTATGATATCCGGGAAACACAGACCAAATACATAATTCATGAATGAATAACTTTGTGCAGAAATTACATACTTCAGCATTTGCTCGCAATTGATCCAATGATAATGTCCTTTTATTTCCAAAATTGGCAATATGGACCTGATGATTGTAACCAGAAAAGGAATCACGTCTCAAGCAGATATGCAGAATGTCCTGGCAGAGAATTTCAGTCCGACTTTGTGAGTCATTCGTCTGTATAAGTAATTTACATTTTCTGTCTGCATCGAACGTCTCACGAGTAAAATAAATTTCATCTGAAATGTGATTGCAAGTAAGTACAGCAACTTGTGTAATGGTGCCGGGAAAGAGTACCAAGCCATCCATGTACTTGATCTGAAAAAGCTTTGAATTTGCAATTTCACTGATCCTAGTAACAGTAATAACATGTGTAGCGCTATTCCTCAAAGATATGCTAACAAAACTTCCAGCGACATCAGATGATGTCACACTCTCAAGAGAGATGGAGAGAAGACCAGCTATATCATGAGCTACTGCCATATCGTCTATCTCGGCTTCAATCGGTACCATCACTATGTCAGCTCTATCTTTGAAGAACTTGTTAATTGCATGCAAAAGGCGCCCAAAACTTTACCAACAGAACCCAGAGTTAAATCTATCTCTACGATGTCCTCACTAATCTGAGGACCAACTTCCCAACTTTTATGAGATCTCATTCCCATCACTGGCAAATCAAGAGGACTACTCTTCACAAGAAACCAATCTTTAACACTCTGCAGTTCATCAAAACTTGAGGGATTTTCCTGTACACAAGTCGCTTCCATATGCAGGGAATTATTTCCCAGAGAAACTGATAACCATAGGGCTATTTCTTCCACGTGGAGGCTCTCATCGAAAGGGTTGAACAACGACAAGTTCTTTCTCCACCTTCCACCAGAAGATTCATCTACACCTAATATGGGCTGAATCCCATATGGAGACTTGACTGCAAAGCCTCTGGCCTGAACCAAAAAACCTCCAAAATTTGTTTGGACGATCAGATGAGCTGACGACAAACCCTGCCATCTAGGCAAGAAGATGAAACAGAGAGAAGCTACTTCACCAGGTTCCAGTACTGCCTCAGTGAAGTTGCAAGGAAAGAACTGCACATCTGTGCTGAACGGCTGGTAGACATGTAAAATGCTGTCACTACAGTTGTTTGACACTGTTAAGAAGGCTATTGAAGGACCATACAAGTACTTTTCTCCCCAGTCAAGTATAGGAGGGTTAATTTCTATATTGGGTGACAGAAACCCATCAAAGGAACCTGACTTGTCCATTTCAGAATTCTTGCCCTGACTGAAACCGACACTTTTTTGATTGAGTAGCGGTGCTCTACAAGAAGATATATCATGTTGATTAGCACCAGATGGTTGACTATATGAGAACTCATTAACATTCTTCCTAGAGTTCAAAGAACAAGAGACGGTCCTTCCATTTGCTAATATAGATACACCATAGTCTGATGACCAGCTGGAGTTCCTTGCCCACTGAGTAAATTCACCTGGTCCTACTCCGACGAACAATGGATCATCGGGCCTAATCAAAGATGCTTCCAAAGCAGTATCCTTGGTGTTGGACTTCTCAGACAAAAAACCAGGCAGTGTTGAAGGAAAGCAGAAAAACTCAGAATTGCTACAGACATCGCCAAGAGTTATGCGAGCTTTCAAATTATCTGGAGCATAATGTGAATCAACATCCCCAAGAACAATATTTGGAATGCCGGCACCATAATTGCCATCAGAGGATCCACATCCATTGGCTTCTTCCACAGATTCTTGTATCCCAATCTCAAAGCAATGTCCACACGCGACAAAGGAGAAGAGGATGCATGATAGAAACCCAATGACAATCAATGCCTTGGTCAAGCGAAACGATCCCCTGGAAAAAGCAACATCACAGATAATGTTCTAATAACAGCAGCAATGAATTGCAGTAGATCGTGAACTTAACCAAACAAAAGGACAAGCCCATGAAAATTCAAAACAAAGAAAGGAAAGTGAAAAGAATAAGCAGGGGATACTAAAAAGTTAAATTGTCAGGAAGTCTACAGTCCAAAAAAGAATATCAGCCGTTTTCAAGAAGTGATTCAAAGACCCAGTCTGGTTGCCATAGAAGAATATGATGTTAACTAAAACCTGATCAAAGCTGAAAACTTTTATCTACGAGAGCACATATTTTCATATGCAATTGCACTTTTTTTCCCTCCAAGCTGCTCAGCTCTATCTCAGAAACTGTCTCTTCAGCACCAGTTCCATGCAAAATTAAAAATAAAACAAGCGGATTAAGTGGGGGATCACCGTGCATTTAAAGAAAATGGAGCAGACGACCCTAAAACAGAACAATGGAAGATTTTTGCGCTTCCACGAACAATATTTACAAATTTTACTACCCAAAGATGAATTAAATTAATTGTTCGCTCACCCAAAAAAAAAAAAAATCTTTCCCTGCTCTAAACTGGACCCATCATTAAAACACTTAGCACAAACAGACTAAACCACTGATTAAGCGGCTAAACAAATCCGTTTCCACAAAAATCGGAAATAATGCTCATCGGCGTCACAACCAGTTTTGACTCAGACAACCAACTAATTTAAACCTCAAAATCTAAACACAATACATCCTAGTAACTAACCTTACCTAATAAACGACAGAAACGAAGGAGAGAGACGAGGAAACCCAGCAAAAAAGGAAAGCAAAAAAAAAAAAATTCCCTACGAAGCAAAGTGAGCAACCAAAAAAAAAAATCGGCTATTTTTGCGCACACAGACATTTAACTCGCATTCGCGGAACGATCGGCAAGCAATCAATCCCACCCGCCAGCCCAAAAATGGATAAGAAAAAACCAAAGATCGACTGAAGGACGAAGAAACTCGAGAACAGATGAATACTCAGCCGTAAGCCGATCTTAGTTTCGCAAAACAGTAAAGGCAAAGGGGGGAAAAAAGAAGACAAAAACTTATTCTTGTTACGCGACGGAGCTCGAGAGAGAGAGAGAGGGTCATCGTCAGGTGGTGCAGAAGGACGACGCGAGAGGAGCAGAGCTCCTTACCGGAGACAGAACATCGAGCGACGGCTCAGAGCGCGCCTGATCGGTAGGGTTTCAGCGTCCATGCGAGGGCGAGGAAACCATGCGAAGGCTTCCCGTTAGGGCTTTTCGATCTCTCTGCGTCTTCGAATTTCTGGGAGGAAAACACGACAGAAAATGCTTCGAGCACCAGCACCCCCCCTGATAAGCAGCAGCTCAATGAATGGCCTCGGAGAGACACAATATGACAACAGATAGACGAAGAGAGGGGAACGTTGAAAACCAAGGGAGAAAGACCGGCTTTGCCCCTCGATTGTGGAGATATTTACGAGACTGGGGAGTTCTCAAGCTTCGCGGCTGGTAGCCACCAAGAGGGAAAAAAAAAATAAAGGGAGGCCTCTGTGATCGTGATCGTGATCGTGATCGTGATCGTGAATGTTTATGGTTTTTCTGTTTGGGTACTTTTTGAAGGATAAATTTCACTTCTAGGTTTTGGCTCTTGAAAGTTACGAATATCCTAGATACGAATGCGTGCTCGAACTCACCGCTTTGTATTTTCTAAATCTAATCGAATAAGTCTAGATTATAAAGCCGAATCAATACCGTTTCTTACAATTTTTATCCCGATGTATCATGAATGAGCTCGCTTGTCTTTTCTCTGCGATGACATAGCCGGTCGGTGTTTCTAATAATGTAACGACACGTGCGTGGTGCAGGAATGCTCCTTGCATTAAACGTTCCATACTGCATGCCGCCACGTGGGCACGAGAGGCGTTATCGCTGCATTTGACGCTTTTGCAGTGGCTTGTCTTCGTGCGTGCATGTAGGTTTTTTTTTTTTTTCTAGTCGTGGTCATGGCAAGGACGTCTTGCTAAGTCGAAAACAGCAAGTAATCCATCATTAATTTATGACAATCTTCGTTAAACTTGACTTGCCTAAGCTCTCCAAGGCTCGCAGCGGAACGAGACTCGAGTTGGACCGACGCAATGAATGCACTCAGCCAGAGGTTGAGATGGACCAGCGTCGAAGAGATGGTACAACTTCGAGGGCAATCAACATGGCAATTTGTTTGTTCACATAAGATAATGTGGGCATGTAAGAGCCTCTCCTAGCCAAATGTTTGGCAGTAAACATTTACCAACTACAAAGGGCAAAAGTGGAAATACACGAGTACTATCTCCAAGGTGACTTTGGTGCCCTTTGCTACTTCTTTCTTCTTCTTTTTTCTTTTCTTTTTTTTTTTTGCAGATCTTTGATTAGAAAAAATAGCATTTTTTATATTTATATTTTTTTCGCATCTTCTTTGTTTTATTGTCCTTTTAATTTCGTTTTGACCTTTGTGAGGGAGACAGTCCCCTGTGGGCTTTTCGTCATTGGTGCATGGAACCGTCGTTCAAGACGCATGATGCCCGCCCCCTGGGCCTTGCGAAATGTCCGTTCCATCCCTCCCGCATCTTTCGAATTGTCCCCCTGTCGGAATGTCCTGTACGGCTAGAGCCGGGCTTCGGCGGGTTGCGGCCCCGAGCCACGTCCTCGCGTGGCGGATCCCATCGGATCCGACGGCCCAAGTTTGACTCATGCATCAGATTCATCGAATAATTTCTGCTTTCACCCCCAACGGCCCGTCCTTTCCAGGGCTCAAGCTGCGTCGACCCCACGCGACCTCGCCCTTGCCCATCGGTGAAGGGTAATTTGGGGAAACAACGAGCACGACGTGTTTGTCGTTTGTTGTTTAGCTCCTTTGTCGCCGTAATGAAAAGAGAAAACCAGCCAACACCACTGTCCATCTAAATTGTTCTTTTCCTTTATTAATTTTTTTTTTGTCGAAATTCTTTTCCATTTTAGTGAATCTGATCGTGTGTCTAAATCACTAGAATTTAGCAGACCGGCCGATATAATTTTGAGCTAATTAATTTGTCGGGAATAAATGATAATTAATATTTACGCTCATGAGAAATACCAATTTTACGAGAATTCTTTCGTCAGGAAATTCAGGAGATACGTCCACAAAATTCAGGAGTCAATATTATATCAACAGCATGTCAAATCGAAACACATGGGAATTAACAAAGAGACATCTTTGGAAATAATCGTTCTACTTTAGGGCATGACTAAGTTTTCCACCAGCAGCTAAACTTTCAAAACATGATGTAAAGAGGAGCAACCTTGTTGGAGGAAGTACTGGCCACTAGGATTCGTCTTTGTTTGGTAAGTGGGCTCCGACTCGGAAACTTGTCTAAAGTAAAATCCAAGTAGAAAGGAGTAGGAGAAAAGTGAAAAGACGGTAGAGGTGTCAAAATTACTTCCTTTGGTGGTAAAACCTTGCGAACCCGATTTAATCTAAAGTAAAAAACCTCACCATCGATCACTTTAATGATTCCGACGATTAAATTTGCCGGAAAATCGAAGGATACGTTATTTTAATTATAAAAGCTCACCAGGGTCACCTTAAGAATTTGAAAAATACAACGTCGATGTATTGAAATGAAAAGTCACAAAGTGTAGATCATAACTCTGCTACCATTTCTTTTTCTTTTTAGACTCAAAAGTAAAAGTAGAGCGGATTCACGCGAGCACTTGCACACAACTCTCTACATGTCCAAATTATTTAACTTGAAAGGTGCGTTTACTTCTCGAAAAATGAACGATTTAAAAATTATTTTTCTAAAAATAATCGCACATAAAAATAATTGAACGAATAATATTTTAATAGCCTATGAAGATATTTAGACATAAGTTGTTATCGATAAAAGAAATATTTCTCGCAACTAATTATTCTAAGCGATACAAAACGATCATTTTTAGATAAATAATTTCTAAATAATTCATTAGCAAAACAAATAGAACCAAAATCACGATTGTCTATTTGCTTTCCTCCAAGAGAGGAATAACCAAATTACTTCACCTCTTGCTCCTAACTTTGCATTTGCTTCTTCTCTGACTTGCTTTTTTTTTGAGGTGGAAACTAGAGCATGACGCTTATAAATTACATTGCACTGTTAGAGCAAATTTAAGAGCCAATTTAACCCCAATTTCTCAATTTGGGGAAAATCGATCACCGTCGTTCGGTACATAACATTAAGTGTTAGACTTAAACTTTATAAACGATCAACTTAGTACCCAAGCATGTGAAGGATTACTTTCTTGTCACTAAAATGAGTTTAGTGCAATTAGTTTTTATTTTGTGAAACATTATAAGTTAGAAGAAAAACTTAATTGCAGGAAGAATTGAAAAAGAAACTTGAAACTATTTTTTCTACTACTAAACAACTTTTTTATAAAAAAAGAAAAGATTAGATGAACATTTTGCTATTTTTTCAATAGCTGAAAACAAATTCTTATATTAAATTCAATAGATTAAAAAAGAAGAAGGAAAAAGCCAACGAAAAATCCTAAATTATGTTCGTTGTAACATATTTACTTCAAATTTTTTTTTGTAACACCAAAAACCTCAAATTTATACCCATATGATACATTTACCTTAAAATTTTTCTTGTGACAACTTCAAATTTATATCTGTGTGACCATATTTACCCTAAATTATTTTTCTGCAACACTAAAAATCACAAACTTGTAGGCATATGATACATTTATCCCAAATTTGAGGTAAATGCAACAAGTTTAGTATTTTTGTGTCATAGGAAAAAGTTTGAGGTAAATATATCACACTAGTATAAGTTGAGGTAAAACGTATTACATGGGTACAAGTTTGGGGATTTTTGTGCTACAAAAAATGTTTGTGATAATGCATCAAAGTAGGCATAGTTTATGATTTTTTGGGGATTTTTTCCTAAAAGAAAATGCTCATCGTGGAGTGCAAGGATGAGGTTGATTCCACTATAGTGACAATTAAGTGATTTTCCAAGTGCACTTTCCTAATAGTAGTTAATTTCTTTGTTTTAAGTTTTTGTCCTTTATCTTTGGTCAATTTTTCCTTTTCTCTTCTTTGATTTACAATCATAAAAATAAGTTTCAGAGGGGCTTTAATGGAAACACAAAGCGAGACAATAGAGCGTTTTTCCTCAATTTTATAAATATTCTGTCGAATTTTCCAGCAAGTTTGTCGCGAGAGTCATTGAACGTTTTTTTAAAAAATTGTGACACGTCAACGAGTCCTTATACCAATGAGAACCGTTATATATCTTAGCACCAACACTGTCATAGAAAAAGTTATCCAAAAATAGAGTTCGCAAATAAGTTTGATTAAAGCTTCATTTGTTTCTCAAAAAAATAGATAATTGAATGAAATTTTTCCTAAAAATAATTACGTCAACTCTCATAATCTCCAACATTTCGAAAGAACAAAATTTACGAAGGTACTTAGCACTTGAATGGAATATTCGTGTTTCAAGACTACCTAAAAATCCTCCAAACTTTCGAGTATATTCAATTCCCTATTCGCTTGAATTTGACGCGTCCACCTTCCTTTTAATTAAGAGAAAATTTTAAATAAGAATCTGAAGTATTATGATTTTCTCAAAAGAGGATTCAAAGTGAATATTATTTTAAATAAGAGCTTGAAATAGCCATCACAATTAAATAAAGGCAATAAGTGATCAATTCAGTTTCAAATAAGGGTTTGGGTGAGCATATGCATCTCACATGGCACTTTTCATGTTATGATTGGAGGCATTTTCACCCAAAGTTAATCTTTTCTTTTCTTTTTATTTTTTTTTCCTTTCTACGTTCTTCTTCTTTCTTCTTCGTACATCTGAACCTCCGGTTCATCTTCTTCTTTCTTTTCTTTCCATAGCAAAGATGGGTTGGGATGGAGACAAAGAATTATGTCCATTCATGCTTACAATCAAGGGTAAAATAAAAAAAAATTAAACGCATGGACTTGAAATTTGCTGAAAATTGAAAAAAAAAAAATGAAGGAGAGTTGTTTGTTTATTATATAGGATGGGATGTTTGGGAGAGGAGGGAAATTTCAGTGAAATTATGTCTGGGGCCTCCTCTCGACAGGGGATCGCTCTTGCTCACGTGCATGCTCACAGATGAGTCCTCGTCGTCTTCCTGGGCTCTCACTGCCTAAAGCATGGACAGCTAGCTGCCGCTCCAGTGCATCCTCCGCAGCAACGTGACGGAGGTGAAGGTGACGGTGACGACTCGAGGAGTTTCGCCGGCAAATTGGGGCTTCCGGTTACACTGGATGATGGAATTGAGGGAGGCTTTTGACCTGATTGCACACTCTTGCAGATGTAGTTTTTGAGGTTTTTCATCTTTTTAAGGAAAAGAGTTAAGCATCATGCGAAAGCGGGAAGAAGATGAATAGGAGAACGAAGAAGGTCAACGAAGGGAAAAAAATACATGTTGACTAAAATGCTCTCATTATGGTGGTATATAATATGCACATAGTTCGTCAGATCCTTGATTGAGATTAAATTGTCACTTGAGTCCTTTATTTAAGAAAAAATTCATGGACCGGCCATCCTTCGAGGAAAAAAAAAGCTTCACGTGAGGCCTTTAATTAAAATTTTCCTGATGATGAAACAAAAAGAAATTGTGAGAAAAAATACGGAAAGAAAAAGAACACGAGATAATTTCCGAAGCAGCGCTTGGAGTTCCGCGCGAAGCCGAAGCGCGTGGATCAGTGGCTCCGCATATCACGCCGCCGAGGCGGGCTACGGGAGAATCTAGGCGAGTGGCGGCTTTTAACTATCGGGAGCATCAAGAATCTCGAAGGACCGACGGCTCTGTCGCCGTCTCCAGGATTCCCTCTGCCTGCCCTGCAATCTGGGCCGTCCATTCGGTTCATCGGGGGCCACGCGATCTTCGGCGTGTGGGGCCCCCGAGGGCACCAAGTGGGTGGCCTAAGGCCACTAGTTAATGTTTTTCTGTTCCTCCTTTTTATTTTTATTTTTTTTTGCCCTTTTCTCTTTTATTTTATTTTTGCAGAGAAAAGCCACGCACTGTTCGTTCGTCCCAGGGTGACGCGGCCGAATTACCATTTTGCCCCTTCCGTGTGGTTGGTGTGGCTCGTTCGTTTCGGACAAAGGAGAGACAAAGTGAGTTTAGCTCCAGATTGAGTTTTGCAAATCGACAGACTAGGATGTTTTGCCTTGAACCGAGCTTGCAATTTTTCGTGGATGATTGAGGACTGAAGCCGCATAATTTAGGTTTAATATTACGTGTTTTTAACTTTTTATTATTTATTTTATTTTACGTATTCATCTTTTTTATGGATTGTTGTTATTGACAAATGATGATTGTTATTGTTGTGTTCAGTTTCATTTTGCTTAGCTAAAAATGGAGCAGAAGAAGAAGAAGAAGTAAAGAAATTGACAAATTGTCAAATAAATCTTTAGCCGATTAACAAAGTAGATTTAAGGTTTTAGGGTATATATGGTAGGTATCAAGATTTAAAAACCGGAGAATCTATTTCGACATTGTGGGTTTCAAATTTCAAGTGGAATATGAACCGTCCGTAAAAACGCTCACCCTGAAGTTTTTTTTTGGTTGTTTGAAAAGTGGAGGTGTTTTCATCTTGAGAGTAAGGTGATGCTTTTTGGCATTTGCCCGTGCACTTTGTCACTTCAAAACTTTAAAAGAAAGTGAATTTTGCGGATGATAATCACCAGGTGCACTTGAAAACATTCAATGCCTCCAAAAGTGCAGTCGAAAGTGCAAGGCGCACTGCTTAAAGATTCTAGAGGAGTAAAAAGGGAGAAACTTTAGCACCGTCCCCGTCAGTGCGATTAGGTCCTTTACATCTCTCTCATATCCGATGTCACCCCAAAGAAAGCGAAGATTACGAACCGACCGCACGGGTTGAACAGCCGGGTCGAATACGGCGACCATTGACTAATTAGACCGTGGCCCATTGCCGTTTCCTTCGGTTCGGTTGCAGCCGCTCAACTGCCGCTAAATACGATCAAGAGTGCTAATCGCCTCCTGAACTCAGCATATCAGTCGCGAGTTCTAGGACCCGCATTGCGATTATCTCGAGTCGGGGGTTTAACTCGAGGGGGTCATGCCGTTAAGCACTCTTTCTAGAAACGATTGTCTCGAGGTTATTCGGCTTTGAATCCCTTGCCGTTGCATTTACGAAATGTTTGTATTGAAATAGTTAGGAGTCGTTGGCGGACAACCTGTACGAAACAAAGGCAAATGTAGACCGTGAGACATTACGGTCAAGCAAATTGATTGCCACAGTTATGGTAATGGGACCACTCCTTGGTCCCCTTGAATCCTACTTGCCTTCTACCCATTTCATGAGATGGCGATGCCTATTTCATTGTGGGCTTAGATCGCTAGTTGAGACAAGACGACGGCACCGTGTCAAAATTATCTGGTGGGGCTTATTCTAACATCAAATCTTATTAAATGATCATTTGGGTGTCTCAACTTTTGAAATACCTTCGTTTATGCGTAAGTGACGCAATTTGGCTAGCCTAAACATCCTTCGTAGCATTAGTTTAGCAATGAATTCGATGTGGTTCATAGAAGAAATTTGCGCTTAAACTATTCAAGATGATGTCGTTTGAGCCAAATCTTGTCCCCCAAAATGGTAAGAAGCGTCAATATTTTGGCTGCACGACAATGTTATTTTTCATTATTTTTACGATAATTTGCCACGTTGGATGAATTGTGTTTTTCAAAAGAAACGTAAAAGTACGTTAATTGTTAAAATGATGTCCCGTGAAATTCTCATCTGTGATAAGTCGCTGATGTACCTTAATGATTAAGTTAGAAATTATGACGGTCGAGCTCTACCTGCTCCACGGATACTGAACTTTCTAGGAAAGTATAGTCAAAGGAATTTATTTCAGGGAAATTTTCCTACGTTTGACTGTACTTTGTAAAGAACAAGAAAGTCATCCTCCGACGTGTCTTACGGGAAAATTATGAAACATACATTTGAGAAAAGTCTCAAATACAATCCCATGTCCTGGGTTCCGGCGTCGAGGAATTGAGCTCGAGCGTTGGGATCCTTGGCTCGGCCTAGGGAAACCAGATCCCAAGCGTCGGGGGCCTAGCAGCCGAGGACCCAGGTTCTACCCCCATGGAGCCTAGGACTAGTTACAAGTGTGTTGACCGCCAAAAACACGAGCATAGCCTCTGAGGACCTGAACGCAGGCAAACATTGTCTTATGCCCAACCTCGAGGTACTTGGGTGAGTCCTCAAGGACCCGAGCCCCAACCACTAGGGACCCAAATCCGGCCTTTGTGGCCCCGAGCCTAGGCTCCAGGGTCCCTGACTCGAGTCACTTGAGGCTCTACGGAAAAGTATTGAAATTAATTATATTTTCATAAAATCTCGTGACCCACATGGTCCTTATTTAATATGCAAAATTCTTCTATTTATAGTCGATGCAAGTTCATACACGGACCCCACAAGGCCACACGAAAAGAGAAATGGGGTCTGGTTGGGAGTATTCCTTACAGATTCTTTGGATCTTGAAAACGTCTAGAAAAATACATTTTGAATAGCGCATGGATGTTCTCTATTCTTTTTCTTGCTTCCTAACGAGAGAGTCCCATTCATCATCCTGGATATCGCCCTCCATCTGATTTTCTTTCAATCAGATGTTGTTCACTGCTTACCAAAAAGATTACTTGGTTACCCGTAAGAAAGCCAATTTAGGACCATGGTTTGGTTTTCAAATTGCTTTAGTCGCGGTTTTAGCCCTCCCTAACCCTGCTTAATCAATTTTCGTAGGTCAGTAGAGAGAGATTATCTGTCGTCACGAGATAAATTGCTCGAATTCTCCTGACATTTTAACAATAAAGGTTTGATTGCTAGGGACCAGGTAATGCTCTACAGATAACACCTTAATAATATGCTTCATAATGTCTTGATAGGTTTATAAAATTCTCCAAAGAGAAACAATTTTGAATTATTGGGAAGCAAGGCACCCTTGAGAAAACTATTCAGGATTCCCACTTGAGTGAGATATTTCTGTATATTATTCCTAAGGACGGAAAGGGGTGCATACATTAGTATATTTCATGGTCTAGATAATTGGCTACTCAGCGCATTGATTAAACTATCAAATGGTGCTTATTAGGAAAAAAAAATCGTACATAATGCACTATTTTTGGGCCTAGCCCGTTCACTTGTTGTGATTTCAAACGTTTAGCCGGCGAGACAGGCCCAAATGGAACTTGTTGCTCTATTTGACCCAAAAAGTTTTGTAAAAAAGAAGATTTTTTTTAGTTCTTTACATTTCATCAAGAGGAGAAAGTCTTTTGGGTGTTACTAGGCGAGTCAAGCTACTCGTGATCTATTTTGATTTAGCTCGATAGATAAGGAAAACCAACTTTTGCTTCGGTGCTCAATTTGAGTGCAGGAGCATAAGTATGATCAAAGTCATAAACTTTATGTACCGAACCATTTCTGGCAGAAATTTTTTAAAAGGTTCTTTTTATTTTTTAAATTTCAAATTGCCAGAGAAAAAAGTTTCTTTTTATTTTTTCCCATGTCATTTTTTGTTGTTACGGCCAGTGAGGCTGTTGAGAGAGGCCTTGCACAACCCTTGCTGATGGTCGGCCATTGCTCGGGACTGGCCAAAATGAAAAGGAGGAAAAAACATAAAAAAGGAAAAAAATGAAAATTAATGACAAAAATGCCATTGATTAGACTCTTATTTAAAACAAAGAAAGTATTACAGCCCTTTATTTTTTTTTTTTTACGAAATTTCAAGCCTTTATTTTAGATAACGTTTATTTTATATTCTTATTAGAAAATTTCCCAAAAAAAGAAAATAGAAGGGGCTAAAAAGGAAAAAGAAAAAACATTTTATGTTTTCTTTTTCCTTTTTAGCCCCTTCTATTTTCTTTTTTGGGAAATTTTCTAATAAGAATATAAAATAAACGTTATCTAAAATAAAGGCTTGAAATTTCGTAAAAAAAAAAAATAAAGGGCTGTAATACTTTCTTTGTTTTAAATAAGAGTCTAATCAATGGCATTTTTGTCATTAATTTTCATTTTTTTTTCCTTTTTTATGTTTTTCCTCTTTTCATTTTGGCCAGTCCCGAGCAATGGCCGACCATCAGCAAGGGTTGTGCAAGGCCTCTCTCAACAGCCTCACTGGCCGTAACAACAAAAAAATGACATGGGAAAAAATAAAAAAGAAACTTTTTTCTCTGGCAATTTGAAATTTAAAAAATAAAAAGAACCTTTTAAAAAATTTCTGCCAGAAATGGTTCGGTACATAAAGTTTATGACTTTGATCATACTTATGCTCCTGCACTCAAATTGAGCACCGAAGCAAAAGTTGGTTTTCCTTATCTATCGAGCTAAATCAAAATAGATCACGAGTAGCTTGACTCGCCTAGTAACACCCAAAAGACTTTCTCCTCTTGATGAAATGTAAAGAACTAAAAAAAATCTTCTTTTTACAAAAACTTTTTGGGTCAAATAGAGCAACAAGTTCCATTTGGGCCTGTCTCGCCGGCTAAACGTTTGAAATCACAACAAGTGAACGGGCTAGGCCCAAAAATAGTGCATTATGTACGATTTTTTTTTCCTAATAAGCACCATTTGATAGTTTAATCAATGCGCTGAGTAGCCAATTATCTAGACCATGAAATATACTAATGTATGCACCCCTTTCCGTCCTTAGGAATAATATACAGAAATATCTCACTCAAGTGGGAATCCTGAATAGTTTTCTCAAGGGTGCCTTGCTTCCCAATAATTCAAAATTGTTTCTCTTTGGAGAATTTTATAAACCTATCAAGACATTATGAAGCATATTATTAAGGTGTTATCTGTAGAGCATTACCTGGTCCCTAGCAATCAAACCTTTATTGTTAAAATGTCAGGAGAATTCGAGCAATTTATCTCGTGACGACAGATAATCTCTCTCTACTGACCTACGAAAATTGATTAAGCAAGGGTTAGGGAGGGCTAAAACCGCGACTAAAGCAATTTGAAAACCAAACCATGGTCCTAAATTGGCTTTCTTACGGGTAACCAAGTAATCTTTTTGGTAAGCAGTGAACAACATCTGATTGAAAGAAAATCAGATGGAGGGCGATATCCAGGATGATGAATGGGACTCTCTCGTTAGGAAGCAAGAAAAAGAATAGAGAACATCCATGCGCTATTCAAAATGTATTTTTCTAGACGTTTTCAAGATCCAAAGAATCTGTAAGGAATACTCCCAACCAGACCCCATTTCTCTTTTCGTGTGGCCTTGTGGGGTCCGTGTATGAACTTGCATCGACTATAAATAGAAGAATTTTGCATATTAAATAAGGACCATGTGGGTCACGAGATTTTATGAAAATATAATTAATTTCAATACTTTTCCGTAGAGCCTCAAGTGACTCGAGTCAGGGACCCTGGAGCCTAGGCTCGGGGCCACAAAGGCCGGATTTGGGTCCTAGTGGTTGGGGCTCGGGTCCTTGAGGACTCACCCAAGTACCTCGAGGTTGGGCATAAGACAATGTTTGCCTGCGTTCAGGTCCTCAGAGGCTATGCTCGTGTTTTTGGCGGTCAACACACTTGTAACTAGTCCTAGGCTCCATGGGGGTAGAACCTGGGTCCTCGGCTGCTAGGCCCCCGACGCTTGGGATCTGGTTTCCCTAGGCCGAGCCAAGGATCCCAACGCTCGAGCTCAATTCCTCGACGCCGGAACCCAGGACATGGGATTGTATTTGAGACTTTTCTCAAATGTATGTTTCATAATTTTCCCGTAAGACACGTCGGAGGATGACTTTCTTGTTCTTTACAAAGTACAGTCAAACGTAGGAAAATTTCCCTGAAAATAAATTCCTTTGACTATACTTTCCTAGAAAGTTCAGTATCCGTGGAGCAGGTAGAGCTCGACCGTCATAATTTCTAAACTTAATCATTAAGGTACATCAGCGACTTATCACAGATGAGAATTTCACGGGACATCATTTTAACAATTAACGTACTTTTACGTTTCTTTTGAAAAACACAATTCATCCAACGTGGCAAATTATCGTAAAAATAATGAAAAATAACATTGTCGTGCAGCCCAAAATATTGACGCTTCTTACCATTTTGGGGGACAAGATTTGGCTCAAACGACATCATCTTGAATAGTTTAAGCGCAAATTTCTTCTATGAACCACATCGAATTCATTGCTAAACTAATGCTACGAAGGATGTTTAGGCTAGCCAAATTGCGTCACTTACGCATAAACGAAGGTATTTCAAAAGTTGAGACACCCAAATGATCATTTAATAAGATTTGATGTTAGAATAAGCCCCACCAGATAATTTGACACCGGTGCCGTCGTCTTGTCTCAACTAGCGATCTAAGCCCCACAATGAAATAGGCATCGCCATCTCATGAAATGGGTAGAAGGCAAGTAGGATTCAAGGGGACCAAGGAGTGGTCCCATTACCATAACTGTGGCAATCAATTTGCTTGACCGTAATGTCTCACG
The DNA here is from genome assembly GCA_019149425.1 of Psidium friedrichsthalianum. Lineage (NCBI taxonomy): Eukaryota > Viridiplantae > Streptophyta > Magnoliopsida > Myrtales > Myrtaceae > Psidium > Psidium friedrichsthalianum. The sequence goes on from JAGVVM010003073.1 coordinate 30,096, forward strand.
GTCTACATTTGCCTTTGTTTCGTACAGGTTGTCCGCCAACGACTCCCTAACTATTTCAATACAAACATTTCGTAAATGCAACGGCAAGGGATTCAAAGCCGAATAACCTCGAGACAATCGTTTCTAGAAAGAGTGCTTAACGGCATGACCCCCTCGAGTTAAACCCCCGACTCGAGATAATCGCAATGCGGGTCCTAGAACTCGCGACTGATATGCTGAGTTCAGGAGGCGATTAGCACTCTTGATCGTATTTAGCGGGCAGTTGAGCGGCTGCAACCGAACCGAAGGAAACGGCAATGGGCCACGGTCTAATTAGTCAATGGTCGCCGTATTCGACCCGGCTGTTCAACCCGTGCGGTCGGTTCGTAATCTTCGCTTTCTTTGGGGTGACATCGGATATGAGAGAGATGTAAAGGACCTAATCGCACTGACGGGGACGGTGCTAAAGTTTCTCCCTTTTTACTCCTCTAGAATCTTTAAGCAGTGCGCCTTGCACTTTCGACTGCACTTTTGGAGGCATTGAATGTTTTCAAGTGCACCTGGTGATTATCATCCGCAAAATTCACTTTCTTTTAAAGTTTTGAAGTGACAAAGTGCACGGGCAAATGCCAAAAAGCATCACCTTACTCTCAAGATGAAAACACCTCCACTTTTCAAACAACCAAAAAAAAACTTCAGGGTGAGCGTTTTTACGGACGGTTCATATTCCACTTGAAATTTGAAAACCCACAATGTCGAAATAGATTCTCCGGTTTTTAAATCTTGATACCTACCATATATACCCTAAAACCTTAAATCTACTTTGTTAATCGGCTAAAGATTTATTTGACAATTTGTCAATTTCTTTACTTCTTCTTCTTCTTCTGCTCCATTTTTAGCTAAGCAAAATGAAACTGAACACAACAATAACAATCATCATTTGTCAATAACAACAATCCATAAAAAAGATGAATACGTAAAATAAAATAAATAATAAAAAGTTAAAAAACACGTAATATTAAACCTAAATTATGCGGCTTCAGTCCTCAATCATCCACGAAAAATTGCAAGCTCGGTTCAAGGCAAAACATCCTAGTCTGTCGATTTGCAAAACTCAATCTGGAGCTAAACTCACTTTGTCTCTCCTTTGTCCGAAACGAACGAGCCACACCAACCACACGGAAGGGGCAAAATGGTAATTCGGCCGCGTCACCCTGGGACGAACGAACAGTGCGTGGCTTTTCTCTGCAAAAATAAAATAAAAGAGAAAAGGGCAAAAAAAAAATAAAAATAAAAAAGGAGGAACAGAAAAACATTAACTAGTGGCCTTAGGCCACCCACTTGGTGCCCTCGGGGGCCCCACACGCCGAAGATCGCGTGGCCCCCGATGAACCGAATGGACGGCCCAGATTGCAGGGCAGGCAGAGGGAATCCTGGAGACGGCGACAGAGCCGTCGGTCCTTCGAGATTCTTGATGCTCCCGATAGTAAAAGCCGCCACTCGCCTAGATTCTCCCGTAGCCCGCCTCGGCGGCGTGATATGCGGAGCCACTGATCCACGCGCTTCGGCTTCGCGCGGAACTCCAAGCGCTGCTTCGGAAATTATCTCGTGTTCTTTTTCTTTCCGTATTTTTTCTCACAATTTCTTTTTGTTTCATCATCAGGAAAATTTTAATTAAAGGCCTCACGTGAAGCTTTTTTTTTTCCTCGAAGGATGGCCGGTCCATGAATTTTTCTTAAATAAAGGACTCAAGTGACAATTTAATCTCAATCAAGGATCTGACGAACTATGTGCATATTATATACCACCATAATGAGAGCATTTTAGTCAACATGTATTTTTTTCCCTTCGTTGACCTTCTTCGTTCTCCTATTCATCTTCTTCCCGCTTTCGCATGATGCTTAACTCTTTTCCTTAAAAAGATGAAAAACCTCAAAAAACTACATCTGCAAGAGTGTGCAATCAGGTCAAAAGCCTCCCTCAATTCCATCATCAGTGTAACCGGAAGCCCCAATTTGCCGGCGAAACTCCTCGAGTCGTCACCGTCACCTTCACCTCCGTCACGTTGCTGCGGAGGATGCACTGGAGCGGCAGCTAGCTGTCCATGCTTTAGGCAGTGAGAGCCCAGGAAGACGACGAGGACTCATCTGTGAGCATGCACGTGAGCAAGAGCGATCCCCTGTCGAGAGGAGGCCCCAGACATAATTTCACTGAAATTTCCCTCCTCTCCCAAACATCCCATCCTATATAATAAACAAACAACTCTCCTTCATTTTTTTTTTTCAATTTTCAGCAAAT
>JAGVVM010003074.1:0-35654 GCA_019149425.1 Psidium friedrichsthalianum
GGCAAATGCAGATGATTTACTCAACACAAGAGTAGATCGGAATAACAACACATCTTTCTGTGTTCCCCCTTGGTCAAGAGAAAAGACTTTTAAAGAATGCAAAAGTGAGTGAGCATTAGGGGCTAACAAAAGCAAGGCGACTGGTAAAAGTAAGGCCAAAACCTATTGTTGAAAGAAGAGCCCATAATATTGAAAATTGATTGAGGAGAAATACAATGATCATGTCAAAAGACAAAAGAGCTATCAAAAGCAAGGTGCCTGGTAAAAAGCAAGGCCAAAGCCCTTATTAAAAACAAAAGCCATTGATCACACAGAGTATAAGTAAAAAATAAAACAATAAAAAAAGTAATAAAAAATAAAAATAATGAAAGTGTCAAAAGTGAAATCCATCAATAAGAATGTAATGAAAAAAAGTAATGTTTAGAGCTAATCGAAAATAAACATCTAGAAGACTTTTGAGGTTCAAAGATATAGATCTATCTCCAGCGAATATGACAATTGGTAATGATGCAAAGGTGGACCACCGACTTATCATACCCCTCATTCTGAAAGAAGGCCTTTTCAAGCCTACCCTGAACCAATGTTAAAACCTATCCCAAAACCTCTCTTGATTGTGATGTTTCAAGTCAACACGAGATTTCACACAAGAAGCTGCTACTTAAAGGAGTAAGGACAATCTTGTCTATCTAATCTCAAGGTTCTTGATTATAAACCCGAAGAAGATACTTTTAAAAATTCAACTCTTTTATAAGCCTCAAAGTACCTACCTATTAAATAAGTCTTTGACCAAACCTACATTACAATCCTTGAAATACCTTCTTTGATTAATCAGGATATATGCACTGCAAATAGTCCCGAAATTCTTGACATAGGATTCCAATGGTAGTTTGAGTGTTTTTGAAAATCTTTTGCCAATAAGGAAACAACACCATTCAGAATGAGATTGTGAGAAGCCCTCTCTGATGAGTATACTCCAGTTGATATTACTGACCAAACTCATCTAGTGATTTTAGATCTATTGATTTAAAATTATCTGCACAAGGAATTTTGATTGTACATGTATGCTGCAAGATGTCTTGAATAACTGTCTTGTGTTACATTGCATTTATTGAAGCGAGTTTACATAACTCACAAATAATCATCATAGGAGCATAAACTCATTCCGAAATAAATTGAAATATTTGAAATTTCAGAAATCTTCTAACTTTTGTCCTCTTCAGTATAACAATTTAAGTTTGAGCTTCTGTAAACTTTCTAGTTCCACCAAGGTCCCAAAATGGCACCCTCCTTGTAGGATAAATTGGGTTCGAGCTTCTACAAGTTTCTGATCTTCTCAGACTCTAAGATGGCACTCAACAGAAAAGACGAATTTTATGTAATCTTCTATAAAGTCCTTCTTACAGGCATAAAGTTATTCTTACAGGCATTCTTTCAGTAGATCCCACATCGGGTGAACTATTTTAAAATCCTTCTTACATACATAAAGTCCTTCTTACAGGTGTTCTTTTGGTAGATCCCATATTGGGTGAACTGTCTACAAGTCCTTCCTATAGGCATTCCTTGGTAGATCCTTCATTGAGTGAACCGTTTTCAAAGTCCTTCTTACAAGCATAAAGTCCTTCTTATAGGTATTCCTTCGGTAGATCTTACATCAGGTTAATCGTCTTTAAGTCCTTCCTACAAACATAAAGTCCTTCCTACAACCATTCCTTCGATAGATCCTACATTGGGTGAACCATTTTCAAAGACCTTCTAATAGGCATAGAATCCTTCTTACAGGCATTCCTTCCGTAGATCTCACGTCTGGTGAACTGTCTCTAAAGACCTTCTTATAGGCATAAAGTCCTTCTTTCAAGCATTCTTCGGTGAATTCCACATCGGGTGAACCGTCTTCAAGTCCTTCTTACAAGCATAAAATCCTTTCTACATGCATAAAGTTCTTCTTATAGGCATTTCTTCGATAGAACCTACATCGGATGAACCGCTTCTAAAGTCCTTCCTACAAGCCCTTCTTATAGGCATTTCTTTGGTGAAACCTATATCGAGTAAACTGCTTAGTAGAATCCTTTTGTTAGGAATCTGCTGTTGGGTTTCTAACCATCTCGGGCTCTCGTTTACATACATGAAAATATGTCATACATGCAGCGGGAGAAAATAAATTCAAACAGCGCCCTAGATCGTCTTAGAAATCCTCATGTACTTTAATCAAAAATCAAACTTTCTAAAGCAAGTTTAGAAACGTACCTAGACGACAGAGGTTGGATGCGGCTCTGTTTCTTTGTTCTCGAGCCCAAGAGATGTCACGCCTCTAGTTCAGACACGCCCCAATACCCATGCGACCTTGAAGACAGAGATTCGGAGAAAATGCCCTCGGATTATGCTAGTAATCCTCGCGGCGTCTCAACCCGAATCCTTCACTTTCAATCAATAAACTTTGTGTATCCGAATTGATCGATTCTTGAACTCACTTTCTCATGAAATTTGGCACGTATATGTGTAACATTCACAAGTTTCTAACATATTAAATTGAGCCCCTCACCCCTATTTATAGAGGGTGAGAGAGGAAGAGAATGAGGGGAGAGGGGCGATTTAATAAACCGCCTCACGTGGCGGCCAATAGGGGGCCGCCACGTGGGCTGCCAGCTGGCCCACATGGCCAGCTAGACACTGGTCAAAGGTGGTCAAACCACCTTTGACCAGCCACGTGGGCCCCGCCTATTGGGCGGTGGTCAAAGGCGGCAATTTTGCCGCCTTTAAACAGCCCGTCGACCGGTCATGGCCGGTCATTTGGGCAGTCCAAATGGCATCGTTTTCAGCGGCGATCCTCATCCATGGGTTCTAGACATTCTAGGCTTGATGTCTCTCAAGTTTTGTGATCAAATCACGTTGTTTGATGTGCCAAACATCTCTATCAAACAAATAGAAAATCCTATCCTACATTTAACTTTCTAGAGAATAACTTTTCTTATCCTTTCTTTTGGATAATAAACCTTATCCAATGATGATGTATGCATGATGTAACAATTACATCATCCATGACATCATCATGATGTCATGCCTCTGTCATCTATTTCGTCCTTTAGTGAGCTTTAGAAAGAGGAAACAAATCCAATCCGTTTTAACTCCTTTTGACTATCCAAATAGTCCTATCACATTCTCACGATCCCGTCTTCGTTATGGACGTCACCAGATGTCGGTTAAGGCGTGTAACATCCCTAGGTTCACCCCTGAACTGGCAGTGAGATTCCTCAATGAATTGATCGTCCCAAATCAATCCTTAGATCCCACAAACCGTGAGTGACGTCTAGCAACTTATCACGGTTACCTAGTCAGAATGAAGTACGAGGACAAAGTGAACTTGTTGGCCTTGATTCAGTGTTATTCAATCCTTCTGTCTTACTCTGTCCCGATCGAATGAGGGCCATAGATATATGAGTCAAGCCCACAAATTCGATTATATGCACAAATCTATCTGACGTGCATTTGGCGAAACTCCTCTCGACTTTTGCCTTAGCTAAGGACTTTCTAATGCACCGTCACAATAGATTGCATAAGACATCAACCTCATCTAATGAGGAGACAGATCTCAACTGTTGCCCACGCCTGTGACTTCATATATGGAGGACCGTGACCATCATGCACAGAGGCGGATCAACGATCGGCCAATATCATACCTGTGAACCACAGCCATCCAATATACAAACCAGCATCGTGACTCAGGTCTGAGAACCACTAATACACCAAAGCCAAGAGCGATTGAGACATTGACCAAGCACGAAGCCTCCATGTTAGTCAATCGCTATTTCGTCACGTTCAGTGGATTCAATCGAACTCGTTTCAATACGAACACCTGTGTACCAGCTTAAACGTTTAACGTCCGATGACTTGTGACTCGTCATCTCTATTGGACATCCAATGCTCAATAGCGAGGCTGTGAACATACTGATCTCAACCGGCTCGTGGACGCCTAATCCACGATCATTCGACCAGGAATCAATTTGAAGATCAGAAACCAACTAATGACTCGTCACACATATTCTTAACGCCTCAAGAGTGGGTATGAGTTTCAACTGATCTAAGGGACTTTATTCATCTAAAATGAAGGGACAAAATGAATAAGCATGCATCTTGCCATTAATACAATATCAATAGTACAATATTTATGCTATACATGTGACCATCGCATGGTTACTTTAGGGCAGACTCCTAACATCTGCCATGGGATGACCTACCATACGGATCAAATCTTAATCAATTTTAATCAGTAGAATTCTTTAATTAGGAATCTACCATGGAGTGACCTACCATACGGGTCAAATCTTAATCAATTTTAATCACTAGAATCCTTTCCTTAGGAGACTCCTATAGGTTGACCCACCATACGAGTCCGAATTTAATTCTCCCATGACATTCTTATAATGAATCCTAAGGTTCCCATTCCATCATCAGCAAATCAGTTGACGACATCTATATGGCAAGCAGGTAAGCTTCAGGTAAGCCTATTGACTCTTCTCTCTCTCTCTCTCTCTCTCTCTCTCTCTCTCTCTCTCTCTCTCTCTCTCTCTCTCTCTCTCTCTCTCCCCCCCCCCATATCAAAAGGAGTAGGACGAACTTTGGACTTAAGCTTTCACAAAATGAATTAGGGTTGGATGTCATGACTTTTCCTTTTCCCCAGTAGAGTCGACTAGATCTCAAGTGTCATTTTATCTTTAAGAGTGATCTCTCATGAAATCTCTCAAAGAAGGGCAGTTGTTAACACATAATTTTTAGTTAGTTTTATTTTTAGAAAACTTTAGAAAATTCATAAAAATTTGTAAAATTTAAAAATCAACTTTGGAGACCTTGGCCAAGAGAACATTTTTGACCAAAAATGGATCTTTCATATTTTTGGCATTTTTCAACATTTTATTTTTTGAAAATTCATAGAAAATCAAGAAAATTGAAAAAAATTGAAAAAATAAATTAAAAAATAAATTTTTTGGGACCTTGGCCAAGCCTAGGGAATCATGTTTTGAAAAAAAATAATTTTTCATATTTTTTCGCACTTTTAGTATTTTCAGAAAATAGAAAAAAAAATACTTGAAAATTCACAAAAAAAAAATAGCATTTGAGGCCACAAAAACATGAAAAAATAGTCAGTATTTTCCTTTTAATTTTCTGTTCATTTTTCCCAAAGAAAATTTGAAAACATTAATTCAAAATTATGGTTTACCTAGTTAATTACATTTTTGGATTAATTACCAAAAATTCTTGGAATTTCATTTTAGCTTTGTAATTTTCATTTCTGGGCTTTTCAAGTCATGACATTCCCATCCATTTTAAAAATTACATTTCATTCCAAAAGTTCACAGAATTATCATATTTCACGAAAAGGCCCAAAAGTGCAATTTTCATTTTTTGCAAATTAGTCCCTAAAACACATAAAAATTAATTAAAATTTTTCTAGGTACTAAATAAAAAATTAGGGCACTTCACCCACTATTTTCAACCTTCTAAATCCATTGGTGACATTATTTTGGTCCAATTTGGTCATTTAGGGTTTGGATTCCTAAAATTTCATTTTCGGGTCAAACTAAATAATTGGGGCTTTTTGCACAATTTCAAGAATATTCTGCATCAAAACCACATTTCTAGATGAAACACATGACTTAGAACCTAATTTTCACATTGATCTGTCAAGAATTTGAGAGAGAGAGAGAGAGAGAGAGAGAGAGAGAGAGAGAGAGAGAGAGAGAGACCAAAAAATAGCTTTGCGTCGTCGCCGTTGGGGAGAAGGCCGAGAGCTTCGAAGGCTGCTCCATCGCGATACAGGCCACGCCAAGTCTCGCCTTTACTACTTCTAGCTTCTTGACAATCCAGACAACGCGCCGAACCTGCCGCGCATCATTTCACCATCATGAGAGGTACGTGCCATTTTTGAAACTTCGAAGGTCCATCAACGGCGGACCTCTGTTTGTTCGATCGTTCTACTTGAAACTTGATTCAATTTGTTCCTCGTACCTTCTTGAGCATGCCTGTGCCTTCCGTTTATGTTTTCTTTGCATAAAACCTCTGAGTCGGCCTCCAATTACCTTCGACTAGCTATGAGCACCTTAACTGATTTCGTGCTAAACCGAATCGATATAAGCATGAGGTAAGCTTTCTAGACCTCTTGCAATGAGTTTTAATCAAATTTTATGGCTTGACTGTGTAGAAATGGACTAGGCCAAACTCTGGTCAGAGATTAGGTCCGACCGGAGTTAATGTGCATGATTAGGCAATTAGTTGGCCTTAACTCTGATATATGTTGGTATTCTGGTTACTTGGAGTTGTTTAGTCCAGGAATCACGATGTTTGGGCGAGGTTTAGGCATCGGATTAGCCCTTCGGCAAGGCACTGGCGACGAAACACCAGTGCCGATTGTCTTCTCCTATTGAAGGTTGACTAGGTCAACCTTTGTGAACCTAGTCAACATTAACATGGCGATGACGTGGCTAGCCACGTCAGCTCGGTTGTTATAACCGATTTAGTCTTATAACGAATTAGATTAGACGGCTAGAATTAGGCCACGTGTTACAATTTGATTTTCTTTTCTGAGAATAGGAAATTTTAATTTAAATTATCCAATCATTTTTAGAAACAAAAAAAATGCAAGTTAACAGACAGCCAGGATTAAGCCTATATGTTAGTGCCAACCGTTAGATCCAGTATGTTGTTTGGACGGTTAGGATTTAGTTTCGAATTTGATCTCGACCGTAGATTTTAGTATGAGAGATGAACGACCACATTAGTGACTCATGGCGAATCTTTGAACCGTAGGATTGATTTTAGGTGGAAAAAAAGAATAAAAAATTTCAAGAAATTTGAAAATTCAAATAATAAAAATTTCTATGCAGCGTCGTTTTTACCCCGTTTTGATACTCTTGAATTCAGATCGATTTTTGGGCTAGTGGGCCGAGTCTATCCAACCCGGTCTGTATAATAAACAAAAAATTTCCCAAAAAAGAATAAAAAAAATATATAAATAGAAATTAAAAAAAAAACCCAAAAACGATGTCATTTTAGGTCCGGGTCAAACCCGTGTAGGTTTAGGTCAGGCTTTTGGATTTGTGGGCCGGGTCGACTCGACCCGGTCTGAAAAATTAAATAAAAATTAAATAAATAATAATAATAATAATTTAGAAAATGCAATAAAAAAATCCAAAAAAAGGGAAAAATCGTAAAAAATAGTAAAAATTTTAAAAAAATTCTAGAAAAATCAGAAAAATTCGGAAAACAAATTTCCAAAAATAGGAAAATACCACATTCAATTGGTTTGACCTATTTTTACAATTTTGACTTCTCGAACCTTGAAAAATGATTGTTTCGCCCATCTAGTCAATTTGACCCAAATCATTCCAAATTATTTCTCAATCTAATTGGTGTGCTCTTTGAGCCTATAGGACTTTTCTAGGCTTTCTTTTGACTTGATTGATGTGATTACTCTGCACATTTTAATTCCTTGATTGCGCACTTATTTTAATGGCTGTGATTGATGGGACAGATAATCCCACCTGCATGAACCCTTTAGATTTTTAGGACTTACCTTATCCAAGAAGTGTCTGGATGTATCCTATAGATTAGGAAATTAGTTAACTTAGGTATCGAAAGGGCATCGACCGATGAGTTGACGTAACTAAGTCCCCGAACCCATTTCTCTAGTTTTCGCAAAATCAAACATTCTTTCCCAATCGCTCAATAGGATTTTCAATTATACCCTTCAAAAATTGATTGTTGTCGACTCCGATGGCATGCATACTGATTACATGTCACCCGACCACACTAAGGTTGATCTTGATTTTAAATTCTCCCTGACACAATTTGCTATAGGCCTAGGAGAGCCCGCGCCTTTCGATCCGATCTCATGACTGCCATATTCGAGCGAGCAAGATTCGGAAAAGCAATCCATTAGCCTTTGCTCCTCGCTTTCCACAGAGGGAGGGTTGCGACACCTTGTTGGGTAGAATTACTAGCGGGGATTGGAGTCGCACCAGTTTATGGTCCACCTCACCTAACAATTATTCGCATTCTAAAAACTTGATGAGTGGTTCACACAACCAACGCATCACATGTGAGTCCCAATTATAACTTTGGCCTCTAGATCCTGAGAACCTCACCTAACAATTATTGACTCCACAACCTAGTTAAGTTAGACCCATCATCTTTATTGCAGGTATTGAAGTCACAAATGACCCCCTCACCTAACAGTTATTGGTAATCATCTGGCCTCGACCTCAAAGCATCTAATGTTTAATAGAGTGGTCCAGTATTATAATCGACAATTGACTCCTATATATCCATAGTGATTCAATCAATCGTACCACGACTATGGAAGGCCACGAGTCAAACCCGTTACTTAACCATGCTAACATTTAGCATGTTTTCCTAACTAGGTCTCAACTACCAATTTTATTATTCAAATTTTACTAGTCCTAGCAACAACTAGCAGCAGAATAGATATCCACCAATTCAATAATAATCCCATCCGCCAAAATAGTTATATAAACATCCTATCCAGTCATATGTTCTAACAAGATAAGCAAAAGCTGAAAATATGAGACCATTATTAAAATTTCAAAGAATTGCTCAAAAACCAATCAAGATGACCTCGAAATGCAAAATTTCACCCTCAGTCACAACAAAGTGATGACTTTTCATCAGTGGGTTGTTTCTAAGTGCTCGACCAAATTTCACTTCATTCTAAGTCAGAACAATTTCTCTATTCAAAATTGGTCTAGTCCCGATTCTTGCCATGCTGATCTCTATCAACTTCCACAAACATCGAGGATGAAATTGATCTTCTTACATACAAAATGGTCTATCGCAAGAACCATAATGAACCAGACCAATCAAATGCACAAATATGCCTAAGGATCGTGCTTTTGATATCACTTGTTGGGTTCGTACGGGTAACAATGAACTTTTTCATCCATAAAAGTAATGCAGCAAAAATAAATACATAAACTCATACGCAGATTAACCTTAGGAATATCCATACATTTCAATCGAAAATTAAAACATGCATTAAGAGGGCTCGAGACTTACATCAAGGAGCTCATCTGAGCCGACTTGATTCGTTATGTTCTTGAACTCCACAAGTATCAAGCCTCTAGTTCTAACACACACCAATCATGAGTCGACGGAAGACAGAGTTCTCGAACTTCCACTCCTTGATCGTGCTAGTGATGCTTGATGTGACATTCTGAATTTCGACCCATTTTTGGGATTTGTAAATATAATGGATATTTCATTGACGTACTCTAGATAAATCTCACTCGAAATTAATCACTCCGAGATGACTAACCAAAGGAGAAAGGCTAGCTAGGAAATTTAAGTACGTAGACTATCTGTGGGTCGATACGTGTAACTCCTAAGAGCCACCTGTTAGTTTGACATTTATTAAAGTCGTGATCATATGAATTTTGGCCATAAAACAGATTTAAACTTGGATAATTAACTTTTCGTGAACATCACTGTGGTAATTTGGATATCACCTCGATAAGTTCCGAAGCTAGCAATTCTCTTCGGAGTTTCGAGTAGAGAAGCAGTATGTTAGAAATGATCATTCACCCCCCGCTTGTGATTGACCCCCTCAATAGTCAGTGGTGGTATTTTTAGGTCAGCAAGCATGCTAGTCTAAAGTAGTATTGCGTACGAGTTTTGTTCGTGCTCGAGCCCGACCCATGTAGATTTACACAAATCCCGAGAAAGTGTCTCGTCGATTGTCAAATCAATCAAGTCTTGTCACTCAATCAATCACATCAATCCCATCAAGCTAATCAATCAAATAAGTGTCAGTCCATTAAGTCAGCTACTCCCACCAAAACCCTCCACTAGTGTCTTTCAAGGAATAGTGCTTGACTTGTAGAGAAAGATTGGCGTCATTCAAGTGAATGAAGACACACTCTCTCTCTCTCTCATTCACTACCCCCCTCTCTCCTATTTTCGTCTATCACTCTCCCCGTCTCCCTCTCACGTTTTCCTCTTGCCGGTAGTCGTTTCACCTCCATTCGTCGTCCATTGCGCTATTAATCTTTGTCGGACCCCCACGACCTTAGTAAAGCCCCTTAGCCATCTTTTTCAAGCTTTTCTTGGCCTTGTTATGGTCCGAAATGGGCGTTGACTAGCTCGTCGTTCACCGCCGTCCGCCGGAGAAGCCACCGTCGTCCCTACTACTCCAATGACCTTATGCCTCTTACTCATCATCATTTCTTTTATTCTTAGGCCAAGACCCCACCCAAACCACTAGGTTCAGCCCTTGTCTTCCATCTCTCCTGCTGCGAGTTGCTGGTGTCGTTCACTGCCTCTCATCATCATTCAGCCCTTCTCTGTGTCGTTTGAGCTCATTTAGGTAAGTAAAAACATTAGACTAGGACGTTGGATGATTTTAGGTTGGACTTTAGGATGAGTTTTAGGATGGTTTAGTGTGATTTTAGGATGGAATATTGCTTGATATTTGCTGGTGGTTACTGTTCACTTCGAGAAAACACTGATCACGAGTAACTTAGGCGTCCATGGGTGTCGGGGTGTGCGTATTGGAGTTTGGAGGTCGTATTTTGAAGTTTAGGTGATGGAATGTGGAAATTAGTGTCGTCCATTGTTCGTGTGCACTGTTCATGACCCCTATTATTGTTCACGACAGTATGTTACTGTTCATGGGTTGCCCATGCATGTTTAAGTATGATTTACATGAGTTGAGAGTTGAAAATACGAGTTTAGCCCCATTGCGAAGTACATAATCAATCCCAATGAAATCATGCTTGTTTGGTCATGCTATGGCATTATCGTTGTGTCTTGAGCATGAAATTGAATGGCCAACCGTGCATGTGATTGCCTGTCGAGATTGCTTAATCATGCATCTATTCGAATGTTATCATTAATGTGTGTTGCTTGTGTATGCTTGATTGGTTGTTCGTGAATTGTGGATTGCATGTTGGCATGGAAAGATAATCTAAATTGAGCAGATGTTGAGTGATGGTGTGAGGCCCTGATGTGCCTATATACGCAGGGAATTGGCGAGATAAGGCTAATGCGCCCGAACGCATACGACGCGAGGTACTAGAGCAATAAAGGTGCCAACCTGGGTCTTAGTTTTGACACTATGCAAGTTGAGACACTGGGAGGTTATTGTGTATCTGGATCTTTGCGCGTTAGAGGTGTATATGCGGGTACATGGATCTTAAGTAGATGTGCCGACCTGGGTCTTTGCGCAAGGAGGTATATATACGGGTTGAGGCATAACTTGATGCGCCTATATGACACATAAGTTATGTTCTGGTTGAGGCAAATCTGTAAATTGAGCGAAACTGGAAAATCAAGCATGTGCATGCCTATCATTGTTGCTTCCACTTGACTTGAGTTATGAGCATACCATGCCTGCAATTACATTGAATTCATGCTAATCTGTCATCATTGATATTTCCCCCGAGTCATTTGAATGTTGGCATGGCACCTTAGAACTTATGTTTGGGGTCAACCGGGGGTATGCTTCCTCCTAAACTAGGTTTAGGAGTGAGCTTACTGAGACTCATTTCATTATTGTTGTTTCACCCATTTTTCAGACCTTAGGCAGTGACCATGAGCCAGCGACCGTATAGTTTTGGGATCCTGCGAGAGCTAGAGACCGAAGTGACAGAATACCCGAATGATGAGGATCAGATGTACCTTAGATACACCATTAAGGTCTAGATGGACGTGGCAGAAACTTATTTGAGGGCGCATTTATACATAGCATGGAGATATAGGCATAGGGATATACTGTCCGAACTGCTCCATAGTTTTAGCACCCGTTCGAGGTAGTAGGTGATTGGGATACTTTAGCTGCCATCCCTGACGGAGTAGTAGTAGACCCAGAGGGCGATCCAGAGCCGATGGATACTGACGAGAGTTCGTTGGTAATTGATTCTGATGCTGGAGAGGACTTGATGATATTCGACCTTGGGGATCCCAATCCAGAGGAGCTCCCATCTTCTAAGGATAGTGGAGTAGATGAGTAGATCCCAGCTTGTATCTTCTCTTTTGATGACCCTTTTTGGTTTAAAGTATAATTTCGCGACCTCGGTCCCTTTTTTTTGTTGTGGTCATTTTGGGTTTGGTATGTAAGCCGTCTCCTGCTGTAAATGTTTAAACGATGATACCATGTGGGGTAGTCTCTCTCTCTTTCCCCATTCTTTGTATGTTGTCTGCGTTGTCGTTGCACTTCCACTATCATTCATTTTAAATGTCGGATCTAGGTTGGCGACAAATCTTGGGGTGTCGCACTTGATGTTCGAGCTAGATGTTAGCGCACCCGTATGGTTCAGGGCATGACAGTGGCAACTAGGAAAATCGACTATTAAGGATAAAAACAGTTAGGAGGATTGACTCTTAATGATAGGAACAACCTAAAAATTGAATCTTAAGGATAGAAACAGCCAGGAGGATTTCTAATGTTGTCTTAAAAGCGAACAAGAGAGGTAAAGAGTCAAAGATTAGATCATCCCCTATTATGGAATCACCAAGGGAATATCCTAGTATCAATTTTTAAGGCAGACAGAAGAGATATGGGTTCAAAGATTGAGTTTGGGTATCATTCTAGGATCTGGGGAATCATAATCCTTTAGAAATTCTAACCTGAATTATCTTACTAAGGAAGATACCATTCTAGGATTTGGGAGAATCAGGAAACCTGTAGAAAACTCAAATCCAATTTATCTTACTAATGAGTGTGCCATTCTGGGATCTAAAGGAACTAGGAAACTTGCAGAAGCTCAAACATGATTTATCTTACCAACGAAGATGCTCTTCTGTGATTTTCCCTAGATCATCCGAGGCTGAAGTTCAACAATCGAAGCTCAAAGCTTCAACAATAGTGATCACTGAGAGCCTTCCTTTCCTCTCTCTACTTCTCTCTCTATTCTGTTAGGTCTATTGAGCTAGAATGAAACCCCTTTCCAAAAATACACAAGAATGGCTTTATAGTGTTTGAATAGACTTTGGGCACGCATGGGCATGTCAGTGCAAGCATCTCACATGCCCACCTGCATGAAAAACGGCCATAATGGCATCGGGGATCATTGGTACTCTAGCTGATCTCCGTTTGGTCTTCATTCAGTGCCAATTGAGTGCAAATTTGAGCTACTTCGAGCTTCGGTATGCTCGTGTGTCGACGTGATAAAGATTGAGCTTGTCAACATCTAAGCCAATATTAGAGCTCCCAACATTAGAGCTCCCCAACATTTGAGCTCGCCAATATTTGAGCTCATACATGTGTGAAGCTGTAGCATGGGGAAGAAGACGATTAGTTGGGTCGCGGGTCAAATACTGTCCGACCCGACTAACCCCACTCTCAAATTTTTCCAAATTGGCTGGCAAAAATTCATAATTTTCAAATCAAACCCAAAATTGGGTTTTATGACATGGAATCCATCTAAAATAGGATTTTTGTGAAAAATTCGCTCGAAATTGTGCAAAAATCCCAAAATTTGGGTTTGATCCGACAATGAATTTTGAGAAATCCAAACCCCAAACGGCCAAATTGGACCAAATCACCCCCACCATTTGATTTTGAAGGGTCAAAACTATAGGGTGATGGGCTTAGACTTTTAATATGGTCCCTAGAAAATTCTAATTTTACTTTGAATAAAACCAGGGACTGAATTGAAAAAATATTTATGCATTTAGTCCTTTTGGCCAAAATTGAGAAATTCCTTAAACATTCAAATTGAGATGTAATTTTTGTTAATAGAGTGGGATGTCAAGACTCCAAAAATGTGAACATGGAATTTAATGGCCTAGAATGTAATTTTCTGAGTCAATTATTTTCCTGAGTTTTTTTTGGAATCAAGGGCCAAAATGAAAAGAGAATTAAAATAAAAATATTGGCTATTTTATGTATTTTGTGGCCTCAAATGCTGTTTTCGTAATTTTCCAAGTATTTTCCTTTTTTAAAAAATATTTCAAAATGAAAAAATATGAAATATTATTTTTTTTTGTTCAAAAATGGTTCCTTAGGCTTGGTCAAGGCTTCCAAAGTACTTTTTCAATTTTTTGAACTTTTAAATTTTCTATGAATTTTTTTTTTAAAAAAAAGACTGACAAAAATCAAGTGACAACAATCACGACCAATGTTGTTTGGATTACGTTGGTTTTTGGTTCTAATTAACATTATCCTCAAATCAATCATAAAGGTCTGTGACAAAAAGATGCTTTGCCGGAATTGCTTCACTACAAAACAACTTTAATTGAAATTCATGCATTAGTTTTTGAATATGATGAGGGATTTTTGATGACTTTGGACAAGAAAGTTCCAGATAGTCAGAAGAATCAGTGCATGAAGTTTGTACAAAATCTAATAGAATTACACAAATGTTGTCCCGACTAGAGTTTAATTCGATGATAAGGGTCTACAAATACAAATCCAAAGAAATCGATACAAATGCAATCGAAAGAAAGTGTACAAATGTAAATCAAAATAGAGTTAACTCAGTGATATGGCCTGGCAAGCACAATTCTCTTCAAGAATGACGAACCAATGCACCCAAAAAATTTTAGAATTTAACTTGATGATGATGCCTTAAATACACTTCAATAATGCACTAGAGTTTAACTCGATGGCATAGTATCTAGGCTAAAGATCAACGCTGGAGTTTGACTCGACGACAAGAATTTGAAAGCTACAATTAAAAAAGTAAATGTAGTACGAGTAGCAAAGATAAGATAAATTTGTTGATTTGTTCGGGGACCTTCTCTATGGATGCCTAGTGGTATTTAAAATGTTGGAGTGGTAACTGTTCTTCAAGGTTAAAATCCTAGCATGCCAATAATTGTTGTCTTCATTGGTCTTTTTGAATTCTTTTTGACCCGATCTTTGAGCAGTTATTTGATTGTAGATAACTGATGATATTGACACCTTTCTTTAATTTCTACTTGTGTCAATTGTGCACATGTTTTTGCATCTTGGGGTTTTGAAGTTCGACAATCCAGTAACTGTTGATAAAATACTTACTAGCTTTCTCTCGATCGTAGGGCGTAGGCTCATATCCTCCACATTCTACGAATTTATTGACTTGTTTTCAGAGAGTATTCCAACCTTAATTGCCTTGAATCTGTTTTCCCACCATGGAATTCAAGGAGATAATTTTCCTTTGGTGCTGCTAAAAACCTTAAATTCAGTGGGATTGCTTCTTGTTAACACTCAATTACTAACTGGTTTGACAACTTCTTCAAACGACGGTTATCAAGCCTTCTTTATTCTCTAATGAAAGGTCTTCTCATCACGTTTTTATCACATGTGTCGATTCTTCACGTGCCTTGCTCAAATGTCGACTCCTCATGTGCTTTGCACATGTGTTGATTTCTCACATAATCCACACGTGTTGATTCCTCACATATGCAACACATACTTTAGCAGGTGATTTATTTTAGTGCCAACAGTTCCGCGTTAGCGTCGGTGTCCACATCAACATCGGTGAGTCACAGTTGGTCGAAAGAACTAAATTGGCAAGATAAAAAAAAAGAGTTAGAACTAAATTGACACAATTACAATATATTTATGACTTTATCTAAAATGTATATATAGCACATTACGCAATAGGCTACTCGTGTGTAAGCACGTCAATGACATTAATATGGGACCCAAAAAATGGTAGAATAACATACAACAAAATATAGAGAAGAAGTGCCGAATTTTCAAACTTTGACCCGTGCACTGATGCAATGTTAGATTAGCCGTGTTTTCTCCCAAAATATGAGGCCATTAGGCACGTGTCAACGATATCTCTTCCGATCTATATTTTTCACTTTTTTTTGTTGTTTTTGCTTGATGTTTTATGATAATATGAATTTCAAAGATCTTGTTAAACTCGTTAAAGCTAGTTGATTCCCGATTAACACAAGCTAGTTGATTCCCGATTAACACAAGACAAAGTAGTTCAGAATGTCCTTCCAAGGTTTGTGGCCTTATGTTATTCTAGTGTTGTGTCATTTGGTTTTCTTAATTATTGAAGCAACATTTGGTAAATATCATAAGAGTTTTCTTTTCTTAATTTACTATAGTCTATGGTATTTTCTAAGGAGATTGGGAAAAGGATTGGCGGCACGGGATTGGGAGAGCGGTTTAAGTGTCTAAATTGGTTGATATCTCACGATCATAAAAGTTTCTTCGACAATCCTTAAGAAAATAACTGGCCGCTTGATTCAATAAGAAATTTAATTCCTCAAAGATGGGATTCTAATTTCTACATCTTTAATGTGAGATAAAATTTCTAAGGAAAGTGCAAAATTGGAATATCTAATTATTGTTAATATTGGGATTGCAATTAGCCATTTCTATAACCACAAAACTATCAAAACCCCAACTTTAACGCCATTTCGACCCCCACAAAAAAAGAGAACAAAAAATTCAGCGCTGCTAGTTTTCGATGCTGATGGCCACTTGCTGCCAGCCGTTGGTGACCGATCACTAGTCGGTTGCCAATTAAAATGGCTAAATTTTTCTCTAATGAAAATGATGGAAAAAGAATCTTCATTCTAAGGAATAATATTACCTTGAAATAGGAATTCTTTTGAGAAAGAAATGTTTTTATGGAGGAGAAGAAAAACATTTGCATATAATCTTTACTTGATACCATGTATAATTTTTATAAGTGAAAGTACGACTCTTAGGTCCTTTTTTTTTACCCAATCCATAAATTGTGTGAAAAAAGAGTTCGCAAGCTGCGTATGATCTAAATAAGGGTTCACAAGCGGTGTATGATCTAAATATCCATTTTTTTTTTATGTAAGAGTGTTGTCGCACTAATCTCCCATCCATCAGAGGATGAATGTCACCAAACCCAGAAATCATTGAGGATTATTCTCTTATTCCCTTTTATTCATTCACTCTCACGATGAGATTGTAAATTCACTAATTTTGTAGTGACATTTTTCCCTGTGAAGCGAGAAATTTTTGTTTTCAAATGGAACAAATTTTGTAAAAATTATCTAAAAAATTCTAAACTTTTTTTCATTTTTGTCAATTCAATCTTAAAAATTTTAATTTGTCAATTGAGTCCTAAATATTTTCACATCTTGCCAATCTAGTCCATCCAGCCAATTTTTGCTATAAATGCTAACATGGACACCGTTCATCCTATGTGACTCGACCAATGCTGATGTTGATAATTTTTAATAATATTATAATATTTTTCTATTTTTATTAATTTATTATTTGTATTTTCTTTTTTCGGTTTTCTAGAAGTGACCTATGAGGGCTGGACAATCCTCGTCTAGTGGCTGAAGAAGGGTCGGCAACCCTCGCCCACCACATTTAGAAAAAAAAAGAAATGTAAAGAAAAAGAAATTAAAAAATTGAGAAATATCAAAATATTAACAAAAAATATCTACTTTAGCGCTAATTATGCCAATCATGCCATGTATAGGTTTAGGACTAAATTGACTCAATTTATAAAATGTGAAAAGATTTAAAACTCAATTGGATAAATTGAATGTATTAAGTCTGAATTAGCAAAAGTACAATAAGTTTAGGACTTTTTGTGCAATTTTTTCTACAAATTCTTGCTACACCGAACGTGCTAACAAATAAGAAGAGGATAGCACAATTCTATTATAAGCTGCAAGGCAAATATAATTGATATACTGATATACTAATATGGATAAACACTCTATAGACAGGCTGTGTAGCATTCCTCTTTTACACATCCAACATCTCTCACCGTTGAAATGAATGACGTAAGTTTTAGGAAGAAGTAACTGACTACTCAAATCAATAGTGACAGACAGAAATGTGTAAAAAGAGTTATGCAAGATATATACCCAATATGAACCAATTAATATATAGCTTGAGTCCTTATCAACGTCAATTAGCTGGGCAAAATGCATTTTGATGCATACACAAAGAACAGGAAAGAAAGCCTTGTGGAGTTGTTGATGCTCACCAGGAGAGAAGGTGGGGTTGGCAGTCTTGAGTGCAAAAATTAGAGAGAAGGGTGTCAATAATTTTAAACAAGCAATACACATCAACTCAAATCAAATCATGTCATAGGCTAGACCCTAATAATAGCGTGAATATTGGAAAGCCCACCTTCCACACACGTATACATAAAAGGCATCACCCATGTCTCGAGGGAGAAAGTCCTCTCGTACTTGTCCCCACAACCATTACTCACTTTCCGTCTTTTCTCTCGATCCCACATAAAACCAGGTCATGTGATCTTTAGTCAAATACTCAGAAGAAAATTAAGTAGGGACAAAGTATCGATGCATTGCCTTCGGGGAAAATGTGTGATTCTTAGAACTCAAGATCCTTTGGTAGCATCATAGTGGGTTGGCTCTACCGATAAGGTTTGAACAATCTCACTACCAACGGTCTCCTTTGGTTAAATCCACTATAACATTTTCTAGGCCTGTGATATGCCCGAATATTGGCATGGAGTAACCTTATCTATTAGAAAATCTAATCCAAAAATTTAAATTGATAGGTGAATGAAGATCACATGAATACGTAATCTATTAACATTCGATATGAGACAACAACAATTTCAACACCTCTTTTCACGTATGACTTGGAATACGAGTGACACAAATTGACTAATGGAGAGTGGGTTCACATATACGCAAAGGAATAACGTTGGCTCTAATACCGTATTAGAAAGTCCAACCAAAAATTTAAATTGATAGGTAGAGGGAAATCACTTAAATATAAAAAGCATAAATGACACATTCACAATCGATATGAGACAACAACAACAACTTCAACGATCTCCTCTTCTCCTAAGAATACTGAGACTATAATTTTGGAAGTGAGCTGCCTTGCTGGCTTGATTAACCTCTTAAAAAGACCAGAGCTAACTCGAGAGGATGAGACACTTCAGATTGTCCTTCGATTTCTTTGGCTAGTTCTTGACGATGAATAAATGTAAAATATAAAGACTTCCTCTCTTCCTTGACAAAACGTGGTGTTTGAGACATTTCGAGTATCCGAGAAATCGCCCTTTCGTCCAGCACACATTAAGTAATTATCAAAACATATCAAGGACATTTGAATTGCTAGTCTGACAGGTAAAGCAGGGACTGCCAACTTATTTTTTACCTTCCGAAGTTTCGATCTTATGATGCTTCCTGCAATCATCTTGATGCAAGTATATAGCTAATTTAGACTTGGATTCCCCTCCATTTCCTCGATTGAATTGCTGATATCTTAGTAATTGATAAACTCCCAAAATGAAAAGAGATACCTCTGTATTGGCACAGCTCTCTCTCTCTCTCTCTCTCTCTCTCTCTCTCTCTCTAATGGGCAAGTCTGACAGGTAGCTCCTAGAAAGAGAACCAAACCGGAAGGAAAGAACCGCATTTCTCCATTCATTTTCACATCTGACGCCTTTCATTCATCCATCGATGTCTCTCCCTCTTTCGTACAACCCACACGTGCGCCAGAAAGTCGATGAAAACCTTCGGAGGAGATCACTGAGGAGACACACCAACTCTTCCATTATTTTCTTCGGTTGTCAGAGAGACGCACGTGTTGCCATTGAAAAATGACCATCATGTTCACTCGCTTTCCCAGGTTCTGATCATTCTTCAGCTGTTTGTATCGTATAATTCATGCGCAGGGTAAAGATAATATATATAATTGTTGGGTCCGTGTTGGAGTGGAATACTTTGTTGGTCTGTCATCATATTTGGGTTGAGGAAGATGGTCAAAATTGGCTGGAGAGCTGGGCAGAAGAGGGATCAATAAAACACCAACATCACATTTACCCCAAACTAATGGAGGTCGCCTGTTGATGAATCCAAAGAAAAAAGTATAAAATATATTAAAATAAAAGTAAAGACAGGAGCATAAAAAAAAGACTAAATAAGGCAATCTGAAACATAGAAAATTCCTCATCTATAATACGAATAGCTTTCTCCACTTCGTTCTAATATAAACCGTACGACATCATAAGACAAAACAAATTAAGCACACTCCGATGTGTGAAAGTTTAGATTTACCTTAATCATGAAGTAAACCTATCTTTTCTCTCTTGTCTCCCTATCGAAATAGTACGTGACGCCCCTTGACCCATCCCCAGCTCACTGCCACCATTGCCGCCGGCCGGCCAGCACCATTCGATAAGGCCCTCCTAATTGAGATGCGCGAAAGCCAATTCGAATTTTACCTGAACGTTAAATCAGACAAAGAAAAATAAAGTATTACGTGAGTCTAGTGCCTATATGTACTAGACTGAATCCCAACAGTTGAAGATGATGCAACTCATGTGAGTTTTAGATGGTGCGCTAAGTTCGCTCGATTATCTCTCTTGAACTTTCGTAAGCGAGAGGGAGGCCGACTTGTGTAGTTTTTTTGGGGACTTTTATCGCGAAAGTTCACTTTTTTCGTGGGACGATTCTTGCTGTCGCCTGACAGACGCCATCAATGTCTGGTCCCTCTCCACATTGCTTCTTGGGAGTCGTAGTCTAGCACGCCACCACTCTCTTCAACAAGTTCTCGGAGGAATGACTTGATCTTCGTTTAGGAGTGATCGATATGAGATTTGGAATTCCGATGAGGATGCATATCTACTTCTGCCGCTTCTCACCAAACAAAATGCTTCTCACCACGGAGAGTTCCAGACGTAAAATCATTTTCCACTGTTGATCTTCGGAATTCATCCTTCCGAAAAACGGGGCCGGTTAATAATGATGTCAGGCTTTGAAAGTGCTTGACATATACACTTGCATTAGGGAAAATTGTACCCTAACTCTCAAATCTCGTACCTGAAATGCAATCAAGTTTTAGACTTTTCAACTGAATTAATTAAGCCATAATTTTTAATCAGTAAGTATTAAAATGCTTGCGTGCCACTTAAAAAATGCCTAGGTGATGTCCTCAAAGAGTACTTTTCAACCTAAGTTTTATCAGCAATTTCATTTTTTCTGGAAAAGCTTAAGACTTTATTGAACCAATTAAAAGCTTTAAGCCTCGATTGCATTCTGCACATAAGGTTTATGACTTGTAGCACGATTTTCCGGCAATTTAGAGGACATTGTGTTGTCCTCAATATGGTTGTTGTCCCTTATCCTTACAGAGTGTCCATGAAATCTGAGGTCAATGCCCCCTTACAACGTCGGCAAGATATTATTGTCCCCCTTAAGCTTTCCATTCGGATTCCCTTGACAACACATGCTAATTTGCTAGCACTATAGATTCTATTACATGAGAGAGAATATATGGGCGAAATAAAGAAACCTTTCGTATTTATAGAGACCCACCAGCCCTATCTACGTATTTACTTCGAGATCACTTTCGTACACCTATGATAAGTGTACTTCTCCGCACAAAATGTCATGACGGTTAGCATTAGCAGCTACATTCATACGTATATACACACATGATTTTACTCTTGTGAGATATTGAAAAGACAGCACCCACTTAGCCAAGGGTTCCCGAAACAGTAAAAGTGGAAAAGGGTGTAGGACAACGGGAGCTCTTGGAACATGTGGGAATTGGGTATATCAAAACAATCATGTTCGACCCCCAAAAAAAAATTACAATCATGGCAAGGTCCACTATTTTTTATTCTTAGTAATGACACCGTATGATCATAATAAAAAAACATATATATTTGGCTGCCATATAGTTGTTGGCTATAAATTTGTAGACTAATATAAGGGATAAGTGAACATGTTAGATGATAACTCATGAACCCAAATTAACGTTTTCTTATCAAAAGTAGTATGCGCGGACATGAGGGTGAAGGCTTCGTACACCAGGTATTGCATTACCGTGACGCCGCCGCACAACATCAACTAGCACGCAATATTTTGGAGCACTTAATGAAAGTGGTGCAGCTTACAAATCTTCAAATCACAAGTTTAAATTGATAGATCAAAAAGAGATCACATGTAATTAAAGAGCATAAAAATGAGATTCTTTAACACCTCCTCATGTGCAAGTTATATTAGAAATGACACACAGAATTTGATGCCTTAACTCAAAAATTTAAATTAATAGGTAAATAGAGATCATATGTATGTGGATAGCATATGAACTACATATATAAGAAATGTGCGATACTTTAACATGTTGTATGGCATACAATTTCTCCGTGATTAGTTGATAGCCTTTGTTAATAAGCCTGTATAGATGAGAATAAGATGTTATATGTTATATGCAGTACGATTTCTCTGTGTTCGTTTAACAATTTATATGTACTAAATTGAATCTCAATCATCTATACGGGGTTCATATAGTACTATTAATGATCGAGATTCAATTTGGTACATATAGTACACTCACACTTCTCCTGATTATGTGTTCCTTTAAAGAAGAACGGCACAAAGCAAATATCCTATATTCGACATGACGACACGCAAGTTTAAATTTTAATTTTAATTTTAATTTTTTTGAAGCCAAGTAATGAACAGCATAGATCCCCAAAAGAAAATCTGAAAGCAAAAGTAATGGGGACGAACCTCCTCCTCGGATAAGCTCCTTAATGAGCTCAATTTTAATTTACTAATGTGAAAATTCAGGGACATTGGTTGCGAGAATCTGTCAATACTTGAGGTCTCTATTGTTGCTCGAGTTTTCTTTTCAACTGTGAAGACAACAAGCTGAGGAAACAAATTCTTCCCCATATAGTCGAACTTCTTCTTATAACAATATAAGAAATATTTAAGAGAAATGAAAGATCCATCATGGAGAAAATCCTTGGAACAAAAATCATCAAATTAGAAAAGACATATTAAGGAAGTTACATACGTGACAATCCAATAGTGTACCAGGTACTAATGGTGAAAAACAAAAGCAAAAACTTTCTACAAGAGATCTCCGGACAAGTGTCCATGAAGATAGTCATGTAAATCTAAAGGTGGAAAATTGTAGTTATTCAGAAATCAAGGTCCCCTGTGAAAATCTTTAAAAAATAAAAAATCTTGCGTGTTCATTCCAAATGGAAGAAACGGGTAAAAGAAGAGAAGGAAGATTTAGAAGTTATACAATGACAGTCTTTTTCTCCGTTTTAGGTCGAAGGAAACCTAGAAATTACTTAAATTGCTATATTTTCAGAAACTTTTTCCGACCAATTCGCCGATCAGCGAGTTATAAATATGTACACGCCTCCCATCTAAAAATCTAACTAAATGTTAATTTAGCAGGTTAATTTCATGTTGGTGCAAATTTTGGTGCTGAAGGAAATGAGCACATTACACAAAGAAGAAGACGACGACGACGACGACGACGACGATGAAGAAGAAGCTTTATAAATATAAGCAAGAGAATCTTGGACACATGATTAATGACCGCAACGAGTCTGATTTGCACAGCAGCAAAGGCTGCTTGGGACAAATAAGTATACCTTACGATATAATTATAATGATACAAGTCTGTAACATCTGACAAAAGTGGCATCCTTTCGAGCTCATTGTTGCTCGTGCCAGCACAAGAGCATGGCGATGCAGCGGCGGAGGATGTAGAACTTAGCCCTCTGCTTCTTCGCTAGATGGCCGCACTTCTGGCTGAAAGAGTGGTACCGAGGACGGTCGCCGGTGATGAAGCCCTCCTGGTAACAACCGTTGTAGTCCCTCGCTTCTACTTTCTCCCCCATCGACGGCCAGCACGTACTCGAACGACACAACGCACACTCCTTCGGCGTTGTATTCCGGGGGTTCGGCACAGTTTGCATTATTCTTGATGCAGAATGAACGGAGACAGAGGCGGCTAAGAATGGCTTGGTTTTTGGCATTTATAAAGCGTGAGGGATACAGTGATTCCGTGGGTGATCTTTTGGGGTTCAGAGGGACAAGCTCCTTCTCCTTTTCCTCTTGATCTGAACAGGGGAGGGTTTATGAATCATTTTCTTGCATTTACGACATACATTGTATTGAATTCAGACAATCAAAACTGGTTGAAATGCAGGTGGGTTCAGATTATTACGGTCGAATACAATTTTTTACCACGTTTGAGAGGTAGTAATTTTTTGGATTAATATTAGGAAAAACTCTAAATTTATACATTTATGATAAATTTATCCCAATTTATTTTTTTGATCACAAAATAAATCCAAACTAGTACACATATAATAAATTTACCATAAACGATTTTTTTTATCACCAAAAACTTTAAATTAGTATATTTATGATAAATTTACCTTAAACTAATTATTTTGATTACCAAAAATCTCAAATTGGTACACATATGATAAATTTACCCTTCATTAACTTTCGTTAAAGTGAATTAACAATACACAAAACTCTAAATTGATATACTTATGATAAATAAAGCATGAAAACCTCAAACGTGTACATTCAATAATTAGTACGTGAGATTTAATTTAATAATTTGACAATAAAATTTAACAAAAATTAACGGAGAGTGAATTTATTACAAGTTTATTAATTTAAGATAATTTTCTTTAAAATACGCCAATTTAAGATTTTTTATAATAAAAATAATTTAAAAAAAAATTATTATAAATATATCAATTTAAAGTTTTTTAGACTGGAAACTCAAAATTGTCAGGGATACGTGTTAAGTGGGAACTGGGTGCGACAGAGTGAGAACACTGAGAAGTGGTGGAGACCCACTAGCTGTGATGCAGAAGAAAGACAGCAGGAGGGAAGAGGGCGGGGGGGACAACTTCTGAGCCACGGTGGCTTGTCATTCACCAGAACTTGTCCCGTCATAAAATGCTCATCATCGTTCAAGCTCACGTTCTCAGGCGCAAATATGCAAACTTAAAATTGCATTGAAAAAAATAATAAGTTCGGTAGAACTATTAAAATTTATTACGAAAATATAATTAAATTCTAAATTTTTTATAATTAAGTTTAAAATTTATCTCAAAAGTATAATTGAGTCCTGATATTTTAAGAAAATGCAATCAAATCTTATAACTTATTAAGTTGATGTAATCAAATCCTAAACCTTGTTAAAATTTTTCATTTCTCAAGTTGCATAGAGTTAATAAAAGAAATTGATTGAACCAACTTAATAAGTTTTATGATTTGATTGTATTTTTTAAAAAAAATTTAAATTCAATTATACTTTGTGATAGATTTTAAAATTTTCAATAATACTAATCCAATGTAAAAATTACAACCTCTCTCGTGGCTCACTCCAGATACAAGCAAGGGTGGAGAAAGGAGTAGGGCGAGTGTCCCTTTGCCGTTGCGTCCCACATGGGACGATTCAATTACAACTTCTCTCATCTACGTTGAGAATGGAGAATTTTTTAACGATGACTCGTTCCTGAACATTAATAAGTTGCATTAGGTTGCATTGGGCGCGAAAAGCCAAATTGTTTTACCATTCAATCTATGTCACTAGTAAATTTTTGATGAGCTAATGAGATGGTTATTTAGTTGTGTGAGGGAACAACACATTTTGCGTCAACATGATTTGGAGGAGGAAAATTTTGTTGTTTTGTGTAGGTTCTAGTTATGTGCGATACCATTGAAACCTAAATTTTTTACTTAGATGTTGCTTTTATTATCAAAAGTTCAAATTTGTTTTCCTCCACAAAAACTATCCATTAAACCTTTTGTGCCATTTAGTAGACTTCCTAAAATTAGGAATAGATTTCGTCGAATTTTTTAAAACAAAAATAGAACAAGAAAAAATTGGGATTTAGGACCTGTTTGGTAATGTTTATATTCCTCTGATTTTATTCCTTGGAAAAAAAAATCAAAAATATGTTTAGTAACGCAAATAATTCTTATTCTAATTCTATTCCCAAGAACACATTTAGAACAAAAAAAATTGCTTCTAAAAAAAAAAGGACATTTTTTAGAGTAAAAAAGGCAACAATAATATTCTCTTACTTTTGTCAAGTGCCCGCGAGGCATGGGTCGGGTCAACTGACTCGGTCCCAATAATTTTTTTAATAAAATTTTGAAAATTAATAAAATAAATAAATAAATAAGATAAAAAATCGAAAAAATTAAAAATTCTTAAAAATTCTTAAAAATTAGAAAAAATTAGACAAAATTCCAAAAAGAATCTAAAAAATTAACAACAGGTCCATTCGGCTAGTCAATCCTGTTGTTGACGATTTGCCTTTCGATTTCTCCTAAATAATGATTTGCCCCTCATGGGCAAATTGCTCCGAAAAATCTCGAAAATTTCAAAAAAATTCTCAAAAATAGAAAATGGATCCATTTAACTGCCCAATCCTATTTTTGATGATTTTATATTTTATTTTTCTTAAGCCTTGCTGATTTGTTACCGGAGTACCATGTTGCATCAAAGACCATTCGCATAGTATCCAAGAGTAAAACTAAGCCACCTACGTGGCAGAGATGGATTTTATTCACTCTGAGCAATAAAAGATAATCAGAGTCAGCTCTTTCATCCTTGGCATAATAGCCTCAAGCGAAGCATGGGAAAACAACAATTTTAGCATATTATCATTCTAAGGAACAAATCTAAAGCTTCCCTATTTGGCCAAAAAAATATCATGGTGTGAGAGGATTGCAATTGTGGGATTTGAGGAAAGCTATCAAATGTAATTATGTAATTATTTGATTTAAATGAAAAATTGAGAAGAGAAATTACTCCAAGAACATAAATTTTGTGTAGTTACCAAACATTTTGCTGTTTAGGAAACATAAATTTCATGAAGTTACCAAACACATTCTAATTCTCTAAAAATTACCCAGGGAATAGAATGAAAAAAGTTGATTCTAATCAAAATCACTTTTTTGGAACAAAAATGTTACCAAATGAGCCCTTAGTTTCTTACCAAAACATTTTTTCTTTTTCTTTTTTTTTTACTATGGGTTGCATCCTTGCATTTCACGATTAAAGTCATTAATTTGGTTTTAGGTTTATCAAACTGAGTTGGGGCAATTTCAATTTAAGGGCATTTTTGTCTTCATGCGAGAATTTAAGCTGAGTTAGTCAAAAGTTTGGGATTTGGTTTGTGATGCTTCTTTTGCCCTTATCTTTAGCAACACATTTGTGTTACATGAACGAAGTCCAAAAAATGTTTAGGGTCATTAATCTTGATCTCAAGACTTGGTGATTTTCGATTTCTTACATGTTAAGGGGTGACCTGATCCTAGAAAAGTAGATGAAGGAGGAATGGAAAGTGATCTAGGGATGCTAATTTCACGCATTTTTCTTCTTTCATTAGAAATTATGATTTTCATCCATTTTAGCATGAAATTGGCATCCCTACATTAGAATAAACAAAATTCAAAGAATACATTTGGTCGTCCGAATTTCTAGTTAGGATAAGACTGAATGGCAGAAGATAAGAAATCCTGAGATTTTGTCATATCATACCGATTGTTTGGCGAATTGTGAATTTAAAATGGATGTTTTTATACCCTTTTCTATCCATTGTTCGATAGAAGCTAGATTCCAATATAAATGATATCTATGCCCCTAAATAGTGCCCATGAAATAATATCAATCTTATCATGATAAAAATATCTTTGCATGATTTAGCATTTATAAACTATTATTTGTGTACTTTACGTAGTTCACTTCCTTTTGTTGATATTTTAACGAGATGTCGCGATCTAAAAATTTCGATGGTGAAAAATTCCTAGGTTAACAGATTATCGGTTAATTAGATTGACTAATTTAATACGGATTCTCCTAATCCCGACCGAATCATAACTTTGATTTTTTGTTTTTTACATGATTTTAGAACTTGGAGTGCCCAATAATCATTTTTTGAGAGGTCGATTAGAAACCTAAGTAAATTAGCGAGAGAACTAAATTACTTCTATAAACTAGAGATTATAAGTTTGGGGACTTGGTTACACTAGTTAATTAAAACTAATGCCCTTTCGGTACCTTAATTTCATGGATATTCTAATTTGGCAATTCAGGCTTGGTTTACTCCTCATGCTCTAATGATATGTTCTCTTTTTTTTTTTTCACTTTTAGATAGAATGCATGGATGGTAATGGGTGCATGGATAAGCAAAACGTGAATATGCAAATATAGACACGCGAACGTATACATGCAGAGTATGGATATGCAAATATGACATGCAAACGTGAACGTACATTACATGTAAACGTGTACATGTAAATATGGTATACGAACAAACATACAAATACAGTACACGAGCGCAGATATGCGGACGCGACATACGAATGCGGACATGCGGACACGACACACGAATAAATCATCAAAAATAGGATTGGCCAGTCAAAATGGCCCGTTTCCTAGTTTTTGGGGTTTTCTGAATTTTCTAAAATTTATCAAGACAATTTGCCTATAAGGGGCAAAATCATCATTTTGAAAAGATCGGGAAGGAAAATCATCAAAATAGGATTAGCCAGTTGAAATGGCCCATTTCCTAATTTTTAGGATTTTTTTTCTTTTGAAATTTTTTTTGATGAATATGCATTAATTAATGGCAATACGAATACGACGTACGTACGTGACATGCGAATACGATTTATGCGGATACGAAGTGTATGAATACGACATGCGGATTCGAGACGTAAGAATACGACATGCGTATCACGAAATCAGTTAACAGAATACATGAAACCTTTACATCACCAATAGGAGGCAGAGCCTACCGCGATCTGGGGTTTTGTATTAAAAAAAGACAGAAAATTGTAATACGAATACTTATGCGCACGACAAAGTATGCATGAGCTATACTATATGAAATGCAATGAATGACATTTTTTGGTATTTTCGAATTAATAAGACTGATGATGCAAAATATTCTAAATATAAACGCAATATTAAAAGATACGATATAAAAAGCAACATATAAAGGTAAGCATTAAAAATTCCCGAAGCCGAAAGTGGAAGTGAGCTAACACTTCTGTGTAGTGTTACGACCTCCAACAGGTGGCTCGGCCTACCAATTCTGGAATATGATGGTATAGAAATCAAAATGCATAAAATAAAGTACAGAAAACAGTAAATAAAGAGCCTCAAGTAGGTGGCTCGGCCCACCAATTTTAGAGTTGATAATACGGAAATTAAATCGCAGAAATAGAGTACAGAAAGCAGTAAATAAAGACCTCAAGCAGGTGGCTCGGCCCACTAATTCTGGGATTTGATAATACAGAAATAAATTGTAGAAAGTAGAATATAAAAAAGCAGTAAATAAACAACCTCCAAAGGTGGCTTGGCCTAACAATTCTGAGATTTGATAATACAGAAATCAAAATATAAGAGTGGAATATAGGGGATCTTTGGGACCAAAGTAGGGGGCAGAGAAACTGCAATCTGGGAGAGATCTTTTAAGCGAAAAATGGAGAAGATTGTAATACGAATACGAGGGACAAGGAGACATACGACGAATATGACGGCATAATCGAAATTTAAATCAATCAAAGAGAGAACGACATTATCGAAGATTTAATGGTTAGGATCGTTACTGATTTGATGGAATTTGACGAATTCGGGATCTCGTATCGACGGGAGGAGACGCACTTGCGGCGGGGAACGACTGGGTATGGAGGGTGAGAGGTGGGGACGGAGCGACCGGAGCGGGGGGGCTTTAAACTCCCACCATCTTCAAGATCTCTTTTGGAAAAGAATTCTTCTCTTGATGGTTTTTTCTTTCTCTCTAATTTTTCTTCAATCTCTCAAAACTTCTCAAACATTCAAAATTTTTCTCTCCAAAAAATCCTCCGCTCCAAGCTTCTATTCTCCTCCTTTTATAGCCTACTCATCTATCTCACAATCTAATTTTTTTTTCTTTTCCCACTAAAATTATTCTTGGTCTCCATCTTCTTGTATTTATTTATCTTATTTCTTCATTTAGTCTTCTCTACCTCCTCTTCTCCATCTTTCCGTCTCTATTCTAATTTCTCACTAACTCTTCTTTTAGTTAATGTACAAAAATAATCCATCAAGTGTTAGGTATTGGTATTATGTCCTTGAGATTTTAAGTATGTGCAATTCAGTCCCTGGAGAAATATTTCTTTAAGTCAAATCTCCACAAATTTTCAAACATACTCCCTATGCTGGGTGGAAATTTCACTCATGTCTCAGTTCAATTGCTTGTCAAATTTAAGCTCATTATCTTGCCGCCTAAAAAATGCAAAAATTCAACTGAGAATTTTTGACTAAAATTGGACATTTTGTGTACCAGGCCAACAGATGAAAATTTGACTAGTTAGAGGATAATTTCACACTCCTAAAAGTGAAAATTTGAAATAAAATGACTCAATGAATTTTTTAGGCCCGATTTGGATATATACTCGTGAAGGAAACATGATCATGAATTGTATTTTTTGAATTTGCCGATGGCCAAATGAAAAGGATTTAAAAGAAAAATATGACTATTTTTTTGTAATTTTTGTTGGCCTCAAATGTTATTATTCCCGAATTTTAAAATATTTTGATTTTTCGAAAAAAATATTAAAAAAAAATACGAAAAAATGAAAAATCACTTGTTTTCAAATTGTTCTTTAGACTTGGCCAAGTCTTTCCAAGTTAAATTTGATAATTTATGAATTTTTTGAATGTTCTATTATTTTTTAAAGAGGAAAAGGTGATTAAAATCAGGCGGCCACACGAGAGCACTAATTTTTTGTTTTACAACTCAGTTGAAAATTAATTAAAGAGCAGAAATAATGATTGTCATCTTGAAGCAATCAAATAGTAGGTTTGCTTACTCTCAAGCAGTCCCAAATTCACAAATTCCCCAAATCTTTCGTATCACCATCCACATATAAGAAGGAATTCATCCTATTTTTTACTTTTCAAAATCTAGTGGGCCACCCAAAAGATAATGCCAAATTCCTTCCAACATTGAAGAATGATATCGGGTCTCCGTGTAGGCAAATGGACATTGAGCAATACTAGGTATTTTTAGCTTTTAGCTAAGTCAGGTTGCAAAATGTGTTGAAAGCTTTTTTTTTTGATAAAAACAAACAAGAAGTGCCTTTTCTTGTCCTTGTCCCACAAAGATGAAAAGGAAAGTGGTGAAACATTTTATTAGAAAAAAGGCTATTAGTTCTTTTAAATTGAAAAATGGGCAAGTGGGCCATTGTCGTGACTTAAAAATTCGATCGTGTTAAAAATGTCTTAAGTTAATGGATTATCAGGTTAATTAGATTAACTCAACCTAATAAGGAATTTTTCAAGCCCTACTGAATCACAACCTTTGATTTTTTTTTCACATGATTTTAGAATTGGAGTCGTACTAATCATTTTTGGTAGGTCGATTAGAAAACTAAGTTAAATTAGCGGCGAGAACTAAATTACTTCTACGAATCAGGATTATGAGTCGGGGACTTGGTTACACTAGTTAATTAAAACCTAATACCCTTCGGTACCTTAATTTTATGGATATCTTAATTTTGGCAACTCGGGCTGGTTTACTCATAAGGCTCTAGTTGAGGTGTTCATCTTTTCTGTATTCCACTTTTCGATGAAATGCATGGATGGGTAATGGGTGCATGGATAAGCAAAACATGAATAGGCAAATATTAGGACATGCAAAATGTATACATGCAAAACGTGGACATGCAATCATGAACATGCGGAGACATAGAATATACAAATATGACATGCAAAACGTGGACATGCAAGTATGCATAAAACGTAGACATGAGGAGGATGCGATATATGAATAAATCATTCAAAAATAGATGGCCAGTCGAAACGGCCCGTTTCTAATTTTTGAGATTTTTCTGAATTTCCCTAAAATTTCAAGACAATTTACTAATGAGGGGAAAAATCGTCAATTTGTTGACCAAGATCAGGAAAAGAAAATCATCAAAATAGGATTGGACTAGTCGGAAAGACCGTTTCCTAGTTTTTTGGATTTTTCTTTTGAATTATTTTTTTTTTTTTGTTTTGCATTGCATATACATAAATAAATGATAATACGAATAGTGGTGATGCGGCATGGCAAAGTATGCATGAGTATTACTATAGAAATGCACATGAATGACATTTTTTTTTTGTAATTTTGTGAATGCTTGGGCTCCCATTCTAGGGTTTAATGGTGCAAAAATTAAATTGCAAAAAGTAAAGGAGTAAATAAAGAACCTCTAACAGATGAGTCGGCCTGCCATTCTGGGTTTGATGAGTAGGAAAATTAAATTGCAGAAAGTAAAGGCAATAAATTAAAGAACCGCCAACGGGTGGGTCGGCCTTCCCATTCTAGGGTTTGAGGTGTAGAAATTAAATTCAGAAGTAAAGATAGTAGATAAAGAACCCCAACGGGTGGTTCGGCCTTTGGCCGGCCTACCATTCTGGGGTTTGACAGTACATAATTAAATTATAGAAAATAAAGCAGTAAATAAAGAACATCTAACGGGTGGGTCGGCCTTCCCCATTCTGGGGTTTGATGGTATAGAAATTAAAATATATAAAGAGCTAGAATACAAGAGATCTTTACACACCAAGTATGGGATAGAATCTGCCGCAATTTGGGATTTGATCTTTAAGCGAAAAATGCAGAAAATTGCAATAGGATACGATAGGTGAATATGACACAGGCATAATCGAAATTTAAATCAATCCAGTGAGGTAGCAATCATTCTCGAAGTGTTTAATGGTTAGGATCGTTACATGATTTGACAGATTTGATTGCCGGAATTCGGACCTCGTGTCACCTTATGGCATCAGATTGCGGCTCGAATGACAGGGATGAACCGTGACTTGTGTTGAACGATAGAGAAATTCGTGATGATAAACACCTAGATTTATACAACTCCCACCATTTTCAAGACTCTCTTTTGGAAAGAATTATCTATCTTTTTGTTTTTTTTCTTCATCTCTAATTTTTCTTCAATCTCCCAAAACCTCTCAAAACATTGCAAATGTCTCTCTAAAAAATACCCTCCCTCCAAGCTCTTTTCTTCCTCTGTTTATAGCCACTCATTTATCTCCCACTCTAATTTCTCCACTAACTTTATCTCACATTCTAATTTCTCTACAACTCCTTGTCATCTCATCTTCACCTTTCCATATTCTATCTCCCATTTTAGATTTCTCCACTGACTCTTCTCATCTCATCTTCACTTCTCTATTCTCATCTTAGTTTTTTTTTTTTTTTTTTTTTTTTTTTTTTTTTTTCTTCCATCTATTCGTCTCTCATCTTCCCTTCTCTATTCTAATCTTATTTCTCCATTCTATTCTTCCCTCCACTTCCGTTCTCTATTAAATTTCTCCACTAACTCTTCTTTTATTTATTTACAAAATAATCCCTCAAGTGTTAGTTTTGCACTCTATCTTTGAGATTTTAATGCAAATCAAACTAAGCTCCTTTTACAAAATTGAGTCATTCTGGGTATATTGGGCCAAGATGAAAAATTCAAACTATTAGAGGAAATGTAAAACTCCTAATTTAAAAATAAAAATAAAATGACTTGAATTGGGAATTTTTTTAGGCTGAATTCGAAATTAGGCTCGTGAAGGAACATAGACTCCGAATTGGTAATTTATTTTTTTGAATTTGTGATGGCCACATGAAAAGTGAATTAAAAAGAAAAAATGTTAACTATTTTTTTTGTATTTTTGTGCCTCAAATGTTATTTTCCCGAATTTTCAAGTTTTTATTTTTCAAAAAATATTAAAAAATACGAAAAATATGAAAAGTAATTTTTGTTCAAAATTGGTTCCTAGACTTGGTCAAGGCTTCCAAAGTTGATTTTTTCAATTTTCTCATTTTTCTTGATTTTCTATCGAATTTTCGAAAATAAAATAAAACAATGCTGAAAAAATACAAAAAATTTAAGAAAAATCATTTTTTTGTTCAAAGATAGTTTCCCTAGCTTGGTCAAGGTCCCCAAAGTTAATTTTTTAATTTCGAATTTTTATGGATTTTTTATTAATTTTTAAAGAGAAAATGTGATAAAATCAGGTATCAATAGATGCCTACTTTGAAAGGGAAACTTGGTAGAGAGTATTTCAAAGACAAGATGACACCTGAATCGGGTCGACTCAACACAAGAAAATAAAAAGAGTTGTGACATTGATCTCCAATACCTCTTGTGTAAGCTCTGACGTGACCCGGCTTTATAAGGCAGGCTTTATAAAGTGAGGAGAGATCGACGAGGAGAGCCTTACTGGCCGCTATCTACTAATGCTAGCTCGTCTTAGCCAGAAATCAGAGAAACCATGCGAATGCTATTTGAAGAGTCACCCAAAGATCATTTTGAGGATACCAGTAGCTACAGAACTAGGGATTAGGATGAGCTTTGGACTCGTATAGTAGGTCAAATCTATAGCTAAAGCATGATCCCAATGCGACAAAGGAACTCTAGTGCCGCCGAATCTATCATATTTAGAGCATTCAAGCATGCATGATTTGAACCCCGTATGGGTGGGTCGTACCTGATAAAATCCTGATGAATAGGATATCTCTCAATCGACTAATTGAGCGGTTTACCTGATGTGGTTACCCTGAAGAAAATGGCCTGTAAGAAGGACTTAGAGTGCACAAATGTAGAACGGACGCGTGGCATATCTACTTATAAAGGAAGGGACTTCTGTGCAAGATCGACAAGAAGGACTTGTGCCCTATAGAAGACTTTGTGCCATATAGGAAGGTTTTTTGTGCCTGTAAGAAGGACTTTTGAATGGTTCACACGATGTGAGATCTGCGAAGGAAAAGCTGCCTATAGGAAGGACTTGTGACCTGTAGAAGGCCTTTGTGGCTATAGAAGGACTTTTTGAAAACGGACCGTCCGATTGGGCTTTCTAAGGGAAGGGCTTCCAGAAAAAAGGCATATCCAGTAAAAAATGTAAAAAAGGGACTGTTTATGTGGTATGCTTGCAACTCAGGACTTGAAATGGATCATTCCAATAATAGAAGTCACCAATGATACCTACATATCACCTTTTTTGGGTAGATAGAAGAGGTATTGACTGAAAAAAAAATAATTTTTGGGTGTCGATTTGGGATCTGGCGAGATCAGGAATTCTTGCAGAAGCTCAAACCCGATTTAACGTACCAAGAAAGGTGCCATTCTAGGATCTGGGGAGAGTATGAATCCTGCAGAAGCTCAAACTCCAATTTAGCTTACCATGAGGGGTCATTTTGGGATCTGGGAGACTAGAATCCGCAGAAGCTCAAACTGATTTAACTTCTCCTGTCACTTTAGGAATAAGCCCAAAGAGGCGAGATCAAGAACATGAGAAGCAGCGTCGATCTGTGAACTAATGAGGTCTTATGAGAACCTTGTTGTTCATGAGTCGAAAGGGTTTCAAGAAAACTTACATGGAGTCTTCTGAGTGAATGATCAAGCATAGACAGGTGACTGTGTCATCGCCGCTGTTCAATGAATGACTGTATGTGCCACACTGGATTCGAGCACAATGTCGACAATAGTCAGAATTCATTCCCTTTGGAAGAGGTTCAGGTTGGAAGACTATACTTACCTGAGGATTGGAAGAAACGCCGGTGGCTTCTCGGTAACTAGGCCGTTCATTCCAATAATTGCCAAATGAATTTCGGGACCTCAAAGTAACTCAAGTATCGGCGAACGTTTGTTAACCTGGTCAGACAGTGTTAGAGGAACACATGTTGCAAGCATTCTTCATCAATGAGTTCAAGCGGTTCATCAAAAACAAAACAACCAAAAAACTCTTCAGCTAAGTTTGCGATATGATTAGAAGCAGCGTGTAATAACTCATGATGCAATCAATCAAAAATGTATATCATGATAAGTATTCTAGTCAAGTTGCATTACAATTCTATTCAAGGAGGTATCTAGTATGCATACCTCCA